>APFE031611520.1:2440-114355 GCA_000404065.3 Pinus taeda
CTGTGGCCCCCTATGGAAATAAAACAACAAGGGGGAGATTGTTGGGTTGTGTTATATTCTTTCCACATAGTTAATAGGGGGATTGAGGGGTACTCGTAACCCCACTTCGCTGCCCCGGAAAATTTTGGTTTTGGACCCTATGTTAGGTTGGGTGGACCCACCTATGGTTTTGTGCATGATTCTCGCACATGTTTTTTGGACGCTATGGTTTTCGGTCCATGGTTTTGGACGCGATGGTTTTTGGTCCATTGTATTGGATGCTTCGACATGTATAAATATGTATTGTAACATTGAAAGGAACATAATGAAAAATCAAGCTGGCAGTCCCTGTTTTGGGATCCACTGGGAAATCTCTGTGTATATGTGTTTTATGTGTTATGCTCTCGCATTTTTATTTTTCATGTGATTTAGAATTCGTATGCAGGTAATTTCTGTATGGGGTTAAAACCTACAATGGGTGGGTTGTCACACTATCTGTGTGTCATTCAGGAATTGTTTTCCTTATTGCTAATTCATTTTGTTGGGTACAACCAAACTTGGTTTTTTTTTGTCGAAGACTTTGCATTTTGAGGAGTGTAACTCACGGAGTCTGTGAATTTATATTTATCATGTGGTGTTTAGGGGCTTTGGATTTCATCAATGCCCCTCATTTTGTAATGGGTATTGGGTGTTAGTTCATTGTTTTGATGGATCCATGGTATGTGGACCATGATCTTGTAGTAATAAAATCTATACAAGGAGATGTAATGATTCATTGAGGATAATAATAAGGGAGAGAAGTCATTGATACTTTTTTCTTTAGTCTGTATTTTGGGCTTTAGGAGTAGGCTTTGTAGCTGAGTGCATGGAGGCCTTGAAAAGTCTGTAACTGAGTGTGTAGACCACCTATAGCTGGGTGCATAGGTCGAGAAGTTGTATGTATTGAAGATCTATCTTAATAAAAGAAGAAGAAGTTTTGACGAAGTCTTGAGTATCTATGTTTATACATATTGTTATGCTTTATTTTTACTGGATTATGTTAAATAATGCATGTTATACTATTTCCTAATATGTTTATACGATAACTGAAAATCTGTAAAGTAAATCATCAATGCGAAGTTATTTATGCATGTGAAGTTGTACATAGGTCTAAGACATAAGTAAACACATGGGCGCCACAACGCACATATCCCTCTTGCTACAGAAACATGGTTCTGCAACCTCCAGTAACCGCTTCAGGTGAGACTACGATCTACTTGTAGGTTATTGCCAAAAGATCCAGCGGTTCAGGTTTTTGTTGGTGCACAGTCCACTTTGAACTTGGGCCCAAGCCCCTGAGCCAAGACATGATTCTGTTGCTGGGACTGGGATTTCTTGAGGGATATTTTTTGGTGTTTATTGAAGAAGAAAATCCAAGAGTGGGTTGAAGAAAAATAGCGAGAATGATCCAGGTGGATATTGGTGGCCACCCTTCCCTTGCTTTGGATTTGTAGATCCAAAGTCTCGCTTCTTCTATTTAAACGTTTTCTCGATCTTGAAGGCATATCGGTATGTTGTGCCGAGTGAGGAGATGTTCAAGAATTCTATTTCTTCATGGATATACCTATTCAGGAAACCACGGTATTTGAGTACCAAAAACTGCTATGAATCCTTAATACCCAACTTTGTGCAAAGGGTATGGAACATATTGGTAAACTCTCGCACATCTCGGTCCCTTCGTTGATGCAACGTGGTCCACATTATGTATTGATCCTCATAGCTTCTGATAGTGTGGTACTGCTCCTTGATGGTAGTCCAGAATGAATTCCAAGTGGGTGTGGCTGAAAAAGTGAGGATGTACTTTCATCCTTCTGCTCACAGCAGGTTTCCCACCAGTCCTTGATGTGGGGGGCAACTTTGAGAAGAGTGAAAGTAATATTTTCTGAGCCAAAAAAATCATGAACACAAAAATGCCCTTCTAGAATATTTAACCGTTTATCTATGACATCTACATCTATCTGACCCTCAAATATGGGAATGTTAAAGTTAACTTGTACCTTAAAGGGTGTGGCGCTTCCAGAGTAGCTGTTGGAAGTAGATGTGTCACCCCTGGGTAATCGCTGAAGGATCTGGGCAAAGTTGTCCATCATCGTGTTCCTTTGTCACTCGAGCGCCTCTTCGAGCAAGATTTTGATAGCTTCTCCTACCCCCTCATATATATTTTCATTCGCCATGGGAGGCCATCGAGATTTGCAAGGCTGGTCTTGCAAAGGTTCACCCAGTTCAAGACCTAACTCCTTATATCCTGACCTTGTTGGGGGCATGCAAATAGAGATAGAGAAAGAGTAGATCACTCCGATACAATTGATCTGGATATAAATAGGAATGCAACAAATTACAGATATAACCATACTTTCCGTACGACAGTCAATCTTCCTGAATGTTGTGTTCGATGCATTACAGGCTGTAAGGCAGTAGACACAGCTTCCTGTGGATTAAGGATGATAACCTAGTGGATTCTCCCCATATACTTGACGGTACGTGGGAGCACAAGTCCGTACTACACCACAAATGAGTCACAAAAGGAGGAATCATCCAACCTTGAGTGGAAACAAAAGTGACTAGGTTTAACGATGCCAGAGCACATCTCTAGCCTAGACCTCTAGAATGTAAGTGTTATGTTCCAATGCATTGTTAGATTCATTCGGTTTATTTTAAAGTTGATCTTCAGTTAAGTTTTGATTTTCAGGTCCTACCGTATGTAATCTCTCAAAATCCCTAAATGCAATCTATATGCCAAAACATGTCATTCCATTCGATGAAAGATAATTACAAGAGAGTTAAAGAGATTTCATGCAAATGAAACGATCACAAACAATAAAAGAGTTTCCCTAATGCAGCTAATGCAAATCAATAAACTTTTCTTTAAGATCACTAAATCGCTACTCAAAATGAAAAGTCTTAATTTTCATTAACTGACTCAAAGCAAAAGAGATTTTTCTGTTCGATAATGCAAAATGCACTAAAGAACTTTTGAGAAATAACACAAACAAATTCTATCCAATACACACACGTTCAGTTCCTCAAATCACCAATCAAACATCCAAAAGCCAAAAAGATCCCAAAGACAACAATGACCCGTGTGATCTGGGCTCAAAGAGAGACGAAGTAAAATTCAAGTGAAGACGAAGAAAATAACCCAAATAACGCAACAAAATGATTCACGACTACCAAACAAGTGTAAGGGAGCAAACAAAAGAGCTGATTGGACCACAAAAAGATCAAAACACCTTAGGAAGGCTCGATTCACAAGGCCACTAGATGCCCTAGGGCTAGAAATGTGAAATCGGTAGAAAAAAGCAAACACCCAAAGGGTAGCGATAAAAGCCAGTCAAATCACACTCCAACACACTCAAGTAGTCTAATAAAGGTACTTAGGACAAAACCAAAGCTCAAAAATTTCACAACCAAGTAAACTTCAAAAGTTTACAAGCTTGGCGCAACTATCAGGCTGCAACAAGCACCTTTCAGGAATTGGTGCAGGTTTTCAATGAGCAACTGGCACCAACTGGCGCGACTGTAATGCTATAAAAGAGCGCCAGCTGAGTTTGCTATGGAAAAATAAAAACAAATGAGCAAAAGCTAAGCCAACAGTACCTAGGTACACCAAGGGGAAAGAAGCAACACAAGGCCTCAACCCAAAAAGCTAATCAAGCAGGAGAAACCAAGAAACAACCAAGAAACAAGGCAAGTTCCAAGTCGTTCAGTTTGCAAACCAAACCGGAGATGGACTGAAGTAGCGTTGATCTACTTTTCTAATGCAAAGCAATAGCGTTTCGAAGGCTATTTGGCCAGACTTTAGGCTCCGTCTAAAGTTTACAAATCAAACAACAAGACAAGATAAACAAACAAGGAAAAAGCCAACTCCCCAGTGGAGTCGTCAAATTGTTGTGTAGGTAAATCCCCTTTGCGGACAGAGGCGATCCCACTAGCTTAAATGGGGTGTAGCAACAATCAAACAAATCTACCACGCAGGTTCCTAATTGCAAAGTAAACACCGATGATGAGAGCCTACCCAAATCCAACGCTAGTATTCGTAGAAGAGTCGTCACTCCCATTCTTTCGCTTCAGCTGGTCATAATCCTCATGATCCTCGTGAACAGACACCTACACATGCAAAGAACAACACAAATACAAGCTTAAAATCCAAGAAATGCAACTATGTATAAGTCAGAAAGGATATAACTCTAACATCATTATAAAGACAATAAGAGTGGAACCATAATGATAGTTGTCTATTATTATTGATAAACAAATGGGAATACAACCAAGTTCTGACGTCAAATCCTCCTTTGGTTGGGTGATCAGCAACACATGCCTTGCAAATCTTGTAGAGGATGAGGAACAAGCCTCTCTCTCCTTGGTTACTTAGACATGGATCTCCTCCATAAAGATATAGCCTTATGGGGATGAGCACAGCCTCTTGTAGCATGAGCTTAGCAATTCTCAGACTTTGAGACTTAGAATTTGGATCTTTGAGAGTAGAATTACTAACTAGCTTGTCAAAGGCGAAAGAACAAGCTTATATAGAGAGAGGAGAAGGAGATAAGATCATCCACAAGATTCATGGGAATGCCCTTATCATTAGGAAGCTTCCATGAGAGGTGGAGATCTACTTCCCTTCCATGGAGATTCGAAGCCCAACTGAACTAACTCAAACTGGAATCAGTTCATGAATAGGTTAGGAAGAACCTTCGCAAGCTGGTTTGTTAAAAACTTTACCCGACTGGGTTGGAACTAGTGTGACTCTGATACAGAGCACCAGCTAGTGCTCCCTCTTTAGAGGATTTCCCCCATTGGCACGAGTGATACACTGTGGAACAACGCCAATGGAAAAAGGGCTATATTTATGGGTATTTCGCAGAAGGTGTCTTTAAGGCACATGGAGTACATACTCAAGGGGATACAATGCGGGTGTTTTTAGGTTATCTCACTTCTCACAGGTCCGGGAATAGGTCTTCCAATGTGCGGGAGAAGGGGTAACAGGGACGGTGGCAGAATACTGTGTAACAGATGCCCCCTAAAGCATGAAGCCCGAGAGAGAGAGGGGTGAAATGCTTTACAAGAACATGGTCGACTGAAAACACGGCTGCTGGAGAACCTACATGAAATACAACTGATATCTCAAGTACATGATGTACATGGTATGGGCATAGCCATCCATAGCAGAGTACGTAAAAATCTGGATCCAAGGTATGGACGCAGCCATCCACCGAGGATCGATGAATAGACTTAGGCATGGTTGCATCCATCCAGTGAATGAGTCATGTAGTGATTATAATAATCCACAAAATGCAACCTGGTTCTCAACAAACAAAATCCAGGGTCTTGCACTCCATCTTGACTCGAACAAACTACAAATTCAAGCATGTCAATATGGGAGTCGAAGTCGAACATGCGAGAACATCATATGGTTACAAGTCAATGATGAAAATTGTTAACAAATGCGATAGGAATCACCAATAATGACAATGGTCCTAAAGGTACTATAGGTACAATCCACGGCGTGCGAATTAGTGAGCTGTTGTCGAACACCCGTAGAATCATCCTTTTGGAGGCCAATGATGAAAACCTCACATCGAACACAAAGAACCTGCCATTGAGGCATGAAGGCTCTAGGGTACATGAAGGGAGTCTCTAAGTCAATCTTCCTAGATAATGAGCTCATGTCGACAAGAAGTGACCTTCATCGAAGGTGGGCCATAATGTTTCCCACATCATCGACACAAGACAGAGAAGGATAAAATGTTTTGTGTGAGGTATCAGAGGGAGGTTAAGTATTCTATAGAGGTCAACTTCTCTTGAACATATTGGTGCCACGATAGTGGACTTGGCAGTATTTGACATCAAGTGATCAGGGGTCATGGTGACAAGGTGATGAGCAGATGAGAGGTCAAATAGGATAACCCAAACCCATGGAGGCAAGTGTAAAACAAGACGAGATGTCCCCACCTAGACACGAATGTAGACAAGTGCCATGTTCAAGAGTGACATACTACCGACACGATGATAATTGTGGTTCCTTTATTCCCCACCATTTTTGGCGAGTACCCCGGTTATTTTTGGATGACAAGCTTGATGGGGATAGCATATGCTTGAGAGGCATCATTTCGACGGAATCTGATGTCATTAAGTTTTAACGAGTCTGACAAAGGAAGAACTCAACGCCTTTTCATGTTTAGAGAGATTGAAAAGACAGCGGAAAAATAAACTCCAGGGGTATCCTTTTTCGTAAAGTTGTGTCTCTCGAGCCCGAAAGAGTATAAAACAATGCTCAAAAGAATGGCCCGATCATTACGATCAAGGAGTACTTTTCATAAGTAGTGATTCTGATCTGAAAAAGTAAAAAAATGATTGAAACCACATCACTTCATAACCGTTAAAGAACCTGAAATGACAAGGGTCCGATGATCTTTTCGTCTTTACACGGCCAGAAAAGGGTTTAAAGACAACCGCCTCTCATTTATGTTTAACGAGTCAAGAGGAATAACTCGGCAATCTTTTCATCTTTAAACGGTCAGAAAAGCGCTGAAAGAAGACATCCATTTTTATTCTCTTTAACGAATCAAAAAGAGAAAAAATACTCGGAAATATTTTCATATTTTACTAGTCAGAAAAGAGCTTAAAGGTGACTCGTTCTAGAGGAACGAGTGGTATAAAGGGTAGCAACTGGTTCCGACAATGGTGGAACTGCTCAAAACATGTAATGGTCAAGAGGCTAGCTAACAAAACCACTCATTGCTGCGGTCCCTTAGGAAAGGAAAAAAAGCAAGTGAAAGCATATGATCGGCCAAAGAGATGGTGGCGATGGGATAAAACAACCAAGGCTCATCTAGCATAAAATTGAGTGGATAAAAATGGAAATCACGAGGTGTACATTGGATATGGGTTCATTTTTACAGAAGCTTGAACCATGGAGAACTCTGCTTGGATTCAGTTTCATGTTTACACAAGCTTGAAACGAAAAAATATGCTTGTTATAAATTCGCATGCCCCTAACATAATGAAGCAAAACGAGGTACATGCCCCTCAAGCTTCATTGCATTCAACAAAGTGGATGGAATGAAGGTTCACTTTTGAGATCTTGGAAAGCCTCGACTTGTATTTTACGAGATCGTAATCAAAAGGTTGAATTTGGAAAGGGAGTTGTTTCATTGTTTAATGAGGTTGACATAGTAAAAGAACTATCCTCATAACCCTTGTTTCATTTTTAAGGAGCTTGGCATAGGAAAGCGAACTATGCTCCGACCAGTCCGAGTTTCATTTTTTAAGGAGCTTGACATAGGAAAGTGAACTCTGCTCCGCACGAACTTCATCATGATGAATAGGAAGTCGTAGCTTCCAAGAGTGCCACTCCCGGTGGAAGGATCACATCTTGGAAGTCAGGACCCAATGCCCCCAGGACACTATACACGATAGTAGCATCACTGGATACAAGCATGGGAGAAGTAGCCACGTATTTGACCTACGGTGGGGTAGATACAACCAGTGGATAAAAACTAGGAGGGGATGACAACTGCGTAGGGGGCACCGAGGGACTAAAGAACGATAATTGATCTATAGTCACAATCCTTCCATCGTGTGGAAAGCAAACCACACGGAAAAGTGAAGAGACGATGGCCCCCATGGCATAAACATAGTCACGACTAAGGAGAAGACTGAAATCTAAAGCACCTTGGGTAACCAGTACATCTATATAGATGGTTTTACCTTCCAAAATAATAGGGAACTTCGGAAGGATCCCTAATGGTTGACTAGTTCCTCCGTCAAACGCCATCAGATTCTGCGCGATCGGCACAAGCTGTGGGGAGCCCAAAGCTTGCCAAGTAGTAGAAGGCATAAGACTGACAGATGCACCCTCATCCAAGACAGTGCCAGGTATTGCCTTATCATAGGCATGTACTGTAATCTAGAAAGGCACATGGGATGGAAGGCGTAAATTAGTCAGGTGAATCCAGTCAAAGGAAATGACTGAACTACTTGGTGGGGGAATCGTATGATTGCCCCCTACTCCGAAGAAGGACTCTCAGGATCAGCTGGGATAGGAGAATCGTTTTTGGACTCAAGAGAATCTGACGAGATGAGAAGAACATGAGCATGATGCTCTTCTGAGACAGAGTGATCAACAAGTGGTGAACCCAAGTTGACACTCTCTCCGACCAATGGTTGGTCCCGAACAGGCTTAGCACAACCAGGCTCAGAAAGAGGATCCCGGACAAGAGAAGAATCTAAGTCGATATCTTTGTCAACAGGGAGAGGATTTGAAGAGAGCCTCTGATAACCAACTGGGATCTGGGGTGAAGAAGCTATAAGACCATCCGAAATAGTGGAAGCTTTATCCATGAGCGGACAAAGGTGAAGGGGATGGTTGCCTTCACCTAGTCTACAGGGGAATCCAATCTTCCCTTTCTTCTTACCCTTGCCAGTTGATAGGGTAGCATCGCCATGAGCTTCAGAGGATGATGGGGGGTAGGCCAGATCACGAGATGATACTTCTAAGATCTGGGGAATGCCAGGACGATCACGAAGAAGAGGGTCATCCTTGCACAATTTACAAGGAAACTTAACCCTCCGTGGAGGAGCAGAAGGAGTTTCGACCAGAGCCGTACTCGGGGTAGTAGCTACACTTTTAACCTCTAGCTTATGAGACTTCTTCTTCTTCGTCTTCTTCTTCTTCTTCTTAGCCACCTGGTTACTTGAATCCAGACTTTCACTAAGCGAAGTAGAAGATGAAGACGTAGAAACAGGAGAAGAAGGGGAGAGGTCCACCTTGGAATCAACATGATGTTGTTCGTGTGGAGGAACAGATTGACCAGTAATTGAGACAATAGGGACCACAGAAGTTGAGACAACCAAATAGGCAACCCAACAGTTAACCCAGGAAAGGACAACGTTTCCATGTAAGGAGCACCAACATTCCTAAAAGGAGGAAAATGACCAGGATTCCTGTCAGAGGGGATACCTGGGTTGGTGAACTATGGAAAAGTTTCCATCAAAACTGAAAATCACACACGGGGCTAAAAAAGAGTCAAGACACACAATCAAATGGCCAACAAGCAGAATCTAACAGGGCATGTGATCCCGGGTGATTTAATTTTTAGACACAAGGACATAACTTGACCTTTTCATCTTTAAAGAGTCGAGAAAAGAACAAAAAGATGACTCTAGTCACCTTCGAATGTTTAGTGAGCCCGAAGTGATAAGTTCTTAGGGGAGCCTTTTCTTTTAGGGAGTCCGAAAAGGATCAAAAAATTACTACTCTGGAGAATTAGGCAAAGGGTTTACCAGACAATCCGTAAAGCTGCATATACACCTTAGCAATCATATGAAAACCAAGGACTTTCTGTACGACAGTCAATCTTCCCGAATGTTGTGTTTAGTGCGTTACGGGCTATAAGGTGGCAGACATGGCTTCCTGTGGATTAAGGATGATAACCTAGTGGAGTCTCCCCATATACTCAACAGTACGTGGGAGCACAAGTCCGTACTAGATCATAATTGAGTCACAAAAGGAGGAATCACCCAACCTTGAGTGGAAACAAAAGTGACTAGGTTTAATGACGCCAGAGCACGTCTCTAGCCTAGACCTCTAGAATGTGAGCGTTATGTTCCAATGCGTTGTTAGATTCATTCGGTTTATTTTAAAGTTGATCTTGAGTTAAGTTTCTATTTTTAGGTCCTATCGTCTGTAATCTCTCAAAATCCCTAAATGCAATCTATATGCCAAAACATGTCATTCCATTCGATGAATGCTAATTACAACAGAGTTAAAGAGCTTTCATGCAAACGAAATGATCACAAACAACAAAAGAGTTTCCCTAATTCAGCTAATGCAAATCGATAAACTTTTCTTTAAGATCACTAAATCGCTAATCGAAATGAAAAGTCCTAATTTTCATTAACTGACTCAAAGCAAAAGTTATTTTTCTTTTCGATAACGGAAAAATGCACTAAAGAACTTTTGAGAAAAAACAAGAACAAATTCTATCCAATACACACACGTTCAGTTCCTCAAATCACCAATCAAACATCCAAAAACCAAAAAGATCCCAAAGACAACAACGAGCTGTGTGATCTGGGCTCAAACTGAGACGAAGCGGAATTCAAGTGAAGACGAAGCAAATCACCCAAATAATGCAACAAAATGATTCAAGAATACCAAAAAAGTGTAAGGGAGCAAACAAAAGAGCCGAGTGGACCACAAAAAGATCAAAACACCTTAGGAAGGCTCGATTCACAAGGCCACTAGATGCCCTAGGGCTAGAAATGCGAAATCGGTAGAAAAAAGCAAACACGCAAAGGGTAGCGATAAAAGCCAGTCAAATCACACTCTAACACACTCAAGTAGTCTAATAAAGGTACTTACGACAAAACCAAAGCTCAAAACGTTCACAACCAAGTAAACTTCAAAAGTTTACAGGCCTGGCGCGACTCTCAGGCTGCAACAAGTGCCTTTCAGGAATTGGTGCAAGTTTTCAATGAGCAACTGGCACCAACCCGTGCGACTGTAACGCTATAAAACAGCGCCAGCCGAGTTTTCTATGGAAAAATAAATACAAATGAGCGAAAGCTAAGTCAACAGTACCTAGGTACACCAAGGGGCAAGAAGCAACATAAGGCCTCAACTCAGAAAGCTAATCAAGCAGGAGAAACCAAGAAACAACCAAGAAACAAGGCAAGTTCCAAGTCGTTCAGTTTGCAAACCAAACCAGAGATGGACTGAAGTAGCGTTGATCTACTTCGCTAATGCAAAGCAATAGTGTTTTGAAGGCTATCTGGCCAGAATTCAAGGTCCATCTAAAGTTTACAAATCAAACAACAAGCCAAGATAAACAAAAAAGGCAAAAGCCAACTCCCCAGCAGAGTCGCCAAATTGTTGTGTAGGTAAATCCCCTCTGTGGACAGAGGCGATCCCACTAGCCTAAATGGGGTGTAGCAACAATCAAACAAAGCTAACACGCAGGTTGCTAATTGCAAAGTAAAGACCGATGATGAGAGCCTACCTCGAATCCAACGCTAGTATTCGTAGAAGAGTTGTCGCTCCCGTTCTTTCGCTTCAACTGGTCACAATCCTCACGATCCTCGTGAACAGACACCTGCACATGCAAAGAACAACACAAATACAAACATAAAATCTAATAAATGCAACTATTTTCCAGTCAGAAAGGATACAACTCAAAAATCATTATAAAGATAATAAGAGTGGAACCATAATGATAGTCGTCTATTATTATTGATAAACAAAAGAGAATACAACCAAGTTCTGATGTCAAATCCTCCTTTGGCTGGGTGATCAGCAACATATGCCTTGCAAAGCTTGTAGAGGAAGGTGAACAAGCCTCTCTCTCCTTGGTTACTTAGACATGGATCTCCTCCTTAAAGATGTAGCCTTATGGGGATGAGCAAGGCCTCTTGTAGCATGAGCTTAGGAATTCTCAGACTTTGGGACTTAGAATTTGGATCTTGGAGAGTACAATTACTAACTAGCTTATCAAAGGTGAAAGAACAAACTTATATAGAGAGAGGAGAAGGAGATAAGATCATCCACAAGATTCATGGGATTGCCCTTATCATTAGGAAGCTTCCATGAGAAGTGGAGAACTACTTCCCTTCCATGGATATTCGAAGCCCAACTGAACTAACTCAAACTGGAATCAATTCATGAATAGGTTAGGAAGAACCTTTGCAAGTTGGTTTGTTAAAAACTTTATCCAACTGGGTTGGCACTAGTGTGACTCTGATATAGAGGGCCAGCTGGCGCACCCTATTTAGAGGATTTCCCCCATTGGCGTGAATGATACACTGTGGAACAACGCCAATGGAAAAAGGGCTATATTTATGGGTATTTTTCTGAAGGTGTCTTTAGGGCACATGAAGTACATACTCAAGGGGATACAATGCAGGTGTTTTTAGGTTATGTCACTTCTCATAGGTCCTGGAATAGGTCCTCCAATGTACGGGAGAAGGGGTAACAGGGATGGTGACAGAATACTGTGTAACACTTAATGTACCAAGTCAGCGTGCGATCCTGCAGAGCACTGACCAACATTGATTTCTTTATATTGTCATCCATGACACCCTGCGCTTCCCATATAGCTTTTATCACAAACCAAAACTGGTCCAGATCTTCATTCCCTACTCCCTTGAACACTGGCAACTTTATTACACTCACCATATTGACTCGCGGTGGTGCTAGAGGTGGTATGGGCAAAGATGGTGGTGAATATGGTGAAACTAGTGGCCGTGTGGGTGGGGGTGGTATGTGTGGAATCCTCTGCCTTATGAAATTTATTGCACTTCTTGGTGAGACCTTTGTGAGCTCTTCCCTATCTCCTCGAGGAGGTGAAATCAAGGGGCTAGTTTCTAGTTCTGCATTACCTTCATTTCTATAGAATCTCCCACTTTGCATAGCCCCAAACATCAATTTATTCGGATAACCCACTTTTCACACAGTAGAATTTTAATCATGTTCAAATATTTAATGTACTTACCTTTTGGTCCTTTAAGGAAGCGGCGTTCTGCCTCGCTATAGCTGACTAAAGTATCTACCATGAACTTGGTGCTAAATCCTCCTATAATTCAATCGTGCCAATGATCAATAGCGCAATATTATCCACTAATGATTCCAATTTGTGCACCAATTCTAGAGTCCACACAATAGGTCTGTCGAGCTTCCACCTTCCTTGGCTATCTAATAGCTTCACGATCCACTCATATAGCTCAATAGGGAAAGATGCGAAGAAAATTTCATGGATCTCTGTGTATAAGTAGCAGTCTAACCACTCTTCTTTTGACAGTCACATATTCCTATTCTTCTGCACCACAAACTCGTGAATATTCCTATCTAACCAACCCTTAATTCCTTTCTTAGTTCGATTCTAGTGATATGGCATCAGACATCTCTATGCAAATCCCGATCCTTGCAACGTAACCATTTGTTGTCTTGTTGGGGCCTGACCTAGGTTTGGAGTTAATTAGCCAAACAAATCCTTATACTACTGGCCCATTCGGAAACAGTATGCGTAGCATGGACTAAGGTCTCACCCAAAGTAGTATGGGGGGTGCTGGAACCAGGTTTCCTCACCCTTGAGATGTTTGAGGGGTTGATTTGGTCCAACTGCTAGTCCTTACACACAGATTTCTTCGTGCACTTCCCTGGCCTTTGCGCCCTGATAGTTTCACCTTTGTGTAGCCCTAACAAAGGGTTGTGGGGCTTTCGCACTACTAGAGCAGTATTCTGCACTATTTCCCTAAGTCGCACCTGAGATCTTACTTTTCTTCCTACACTAGTTATTTATCTTCGTGTAAATAGATGCCTTATGTTATATTTATTTATACATTGCATTCATATGAGTTCAAACAAAAAATAAATAGTTTACTTGCAATTTATACCCAATAATTCATGAAACAGGAAACGATACACAAAAATATAGTAAAACTTCTCTTTATTAATTCTTCCCACAATTACAGACTCAACCTGCCCTGCACACTCAGCTGCAGAGCCTTCTCATACTCTACGACCCAAAGACACACTTTACGCTTTCACTCAATCTCTTAGACTCATCCTACTTCTATTCTATTCATTTCTTCACTTAGTTATCTTCTTATACTTAAAGCCTTGCTCTATTTATACAATCGCATGGTACATGGACCATGGGTAGATCTTTCAAGCTGAAATTACATTGCAAAAACAAGGGAAGACAACCCTGTGACTCTATTAGGACTTCTCTCTCTGGGCCCACAAATCACGGAGTCTTTACAAAGGACTTGGTCAAAACTTGGGCTCTAAGCCCCAAAACATGCCTTGGGGGGATTCCATGCCCAACACTGCCACTCCAGTGTTTGGGTTATGATTAGAATACTTGATGTACAAGGTTAGCACACAATCATGTAAAGCACTAACTAATGTTGCCTTCTTCATGTGATCATCCATAATGCCCTGCGCTTCCCATACAGCTTTTAGGATGAACCAAAACTAGTCTGGGTCCTTATTTCCCAAGCCTTCAAACAAAGGTAGCTTCACTGAATTTCCCATGCTAAACTGTAGTGGAGGTGGAGGTGGTGTTACATAGTAACTTATCACCGTGTGATGCAGGAAAGTGTTTCCTCTACGGACAAAGGCAACCCCTCTAGCCCTAGAATGGGTCTACTCACAAACAAAGACAGATCAACAATAGTTTTCCTTAAATAGTTTAGAGTTGGAGGCCTACCTCCACTGGTGGTCGATGGAGAGTTTTTGCGCTGCTCCAGCTTCTGCTTCCTTCCCCTCAACTAGTGATCAACCTGAAACAAAGCAAAGTAAATACAACAAAGCACGTAACCGGATACAACAATGAACTATTTACTCACAAAGTCAAGAAGTCACAAGCTATCAAGCACATTACATATAAGAAATAGGAAAATATCATTGATTTCATTAATAATGAAATAAGAGTCAGCTTACAACCAAAGTCTTGACGTCACAAGCCTTCTCAGAAAGAGTCCAGCCAACATGTTCTTCAAACATTCACTCTTTGAAGATGGATCTCCGAACATACAAGAGCTCTCTCACTCATAGGTTTTACACAAGATCAAGGGCACTTCACAACCTTCCACAAGCTATTAACAATCCCACACTTATCACTCTCACACCAACTATATAGCAAACTCACAAACACTAACAACACTGCTCAACTAGCCAACTATCAAAAACTAGCAATGCATATCAATGGTGAGAGTTTAAATAGGAGAAGGAGTCTCCATGAATGGGGTAAGGGAGAGCTTATCACCAAGGAAGGTAGCACAATTGATGGAACTACCACACCAGGGAAGGAAGGGCGACATAAACAAGGCTAACAACCAGGTCTGGAATCATCTGGAAGGCCGACTATTGGAACAATTCGGCCAATCTGGATCATTGCAGGCACAGAACTAAGCTTTGGCGCTGACATCGCAAGTGATCAAAGCAGACAGTCAGATCATCGCTGAAGATACTACATAGCCCCGTGCTGGTGCTTAAAATCGGGCCATCGCGGGAATTAGGTGTACTTCCACACTGGCAGCGCGAATGAACTGTTCATAAGTGCCTTCCAGTTTGTTTATTTAGCCAAAAGTCGCGATGAGACAGTAAACTTTGGAAAAGTGGGTCAATTGGCAGCATAAGAGAGCATTTGTCTGTCATGAACATGTTTGACTTGGACACATGACACAGGGAGAAGACTAGGAGTGAAAGTGGTGATAAATTACTGTGTAACACATGCCTCGTAAAGTATGAAGCCCGAGAGAGTGGGAGGGGTGAAATGCTTTACAAAACAACTGAACTGGAACACTGTCTGGAAGAACCTGCACGCAAGTACAATATCTCTGATAGTGAAGTACATGTCATCTAGGCATGGATGCAGCCATCCAAAAGATGTATAACTTAGGTCTATGGTACGGACGCAACCATCTAGCTAATGAGATGATGGTAATGATAAAGGTATGGGCGCAGCCATCCATGAAGACTCAGCTATGGTCGCAGCCATCCATCAAGGAGTCATGTAATTAGGAACCAATCCACACAACTCGAACATATGTAATTTGAGTTCGGGGTCTTGAACCCAACTAATCGTAGTACAGATTCTAACATGCAAATAGATGTGTTGAGGTTGAGCATGATAGAAAATCGCTTGATTACCAGTCAATGATGAAACCGTTAACAAGCGCGAGAGAAACCACCAATAATGCCAATGGTTATCAAGGTACTGTCTAGTACAATCCATGAAGTGCAAAGAATAAGCTGAAGTCAAACACTTGTGGAGTCACCCGATCAATGACCAATGATGCGAATCGACTGTTAGGTGTGAAGAACTTTCCATTGAGGCATGCAAGCTCTAAGGTACCAAAGGGGATCTTTAGATCAATCTCCTGGATAATGAGCTGATGTCGACAAGAGATGATCCGTCGTAGGAGTGCCATAACATTTCCTCCATCAACAACACGAGATAAGGAACAAGTGGTCGATGGTGAAACAAAGTATCAGAGAAGGAGACAGAGGTGTAAACTGCAGAAGGATTATACTCTTGAACATATCGGCGACATGACTCCGGAGGGTGGCAGCATTCAAGTACCAAAGGATCAGAGGCTTGATGACAATGGCATGAATCAGATCGAATGAGGCTAAATGACAACCCACCCACGGAAGGCCAAATGACGATGTATGGAAGTTCCAACCCGGCAAGAAGCAGAAGTGTCGATGTTCGAGAGTGACTCGTTGCCATAAACAATTGATGATAAACCTATTATGGAATCCAACCTAGTGATAGTTTAACGAGCCCTAGGGAGGAGAAGCTCGGGTCTCGTCATGGTGACGAGTCCAATGTCGTGAGAGTTTAATGAGTTTGACATAGGAAAAACTTGAAGTTTCTTTCCTGTTTAGGGAGTTTGAAAATGACACGGAAAAGAAAACTCCAGGGGGGTCCTTTTTCATAGATTTGTGTCTCTCGAGCACAAAAAAGTATAAAATGATACTCGAAAGAACCACCTGACCGTTACGATTGAGGAGTAATTTTCGTAATTAGTGACTTTGACCGGAAAAAGTAAAAAAGCGACCGAAATCACGTCATTTTGTAACCATTAACGAACCTGAAATGACAAAGGACCGGCAATCTTTTGGTTTTTAAACGGTCAGAAAAGAGCTTAAAGGCGACTGCCTCTTATTTACTTTTAACGAGTCAAGAGGGGTAACTTAGCTATCTTTTCATGTTTTAAGTAGGAAAAGGGCTTAAAGATTACTTTGGGGATCAAGTGAAACTCCATCACCTGTAGATCTACATAAAACACATCACACATAAAACCCATTTGATATAAAGTGAACAACATAGCTAGAAAAACTATATTTTAGCTTAAACATATGATAAAAATGAGGAAAAACCCACATGTATAAAATATAATTTTAATTTTCCAAAAATTTCTATTAAAGGGGGTTAAACCATTGAATTTTTACCATTGTTACTGTTTATGCACTATAGAGCATTTTGGAGCACCAAATTTGGTGAGCTAATTCCACCTGTTCGTCCCTCAATTGTCTCGAAACTTCATCCAGGTAGATAAACTTTATCCTATGCTTTAATTCAATGTCTTTTTTGACGCATTTGACTATGGGGTATGTTAGTTTGGGTGGATTTTTCAAAACAAATTCCGCTCTCGTTCATCATGGGTTTAGCCATCGGGTCTGTGATGACCGATAAAAATTCACACAGACCACGCTCTGACCATCGCGGAAGAGTGGTGTACTTCCGAATGATCGCGAAAAATTAACACAAGCACCCATGATCATCGCGTCTATTTTAGAAACAGACACGATGATGCCACGTGACCATTTTTTGATAAAAATTACGTCTAGATCTTTACAACAAGGGTGCTAACAATTTTTTTTCATCATGCAGGTTATAATGGCGTTCGTCTAGCAAGAACAAATGCATGATGACAGTGATATCCGGGCCTGGAATCCCACAGATGGGAAATTCATCATCCGAGGCTGGGATCCACAGACATATATTTTTTGACTAGCTTGTCCCGTCGGGGTGAGAGGCCAATCTTGGAGGGCCAACGTCTTGGGGATGAATCACTAGAGATTCTCATAGCTTGAGTGTGTCCCGGGGAATGGAAGAAAAAGAGCGGGAAGGTGGAAATCCTCTTAGTGAACGACGTGATTCTTCGTGATATGCTATTAATGGTCACACGAGAAGTGGGCTCCCAAGCCCAACATGAGGCTTCGAGGACCCATCTCCGACTGGCTCTCGAATGTCTCAACCCAACCATATTTAATTGGGCAGATACAGTGATCGTAAGCATGAAGAGGAAGCTTACCAGATGTCTTCGAGGAGAGACGAAGAAATTTGGCTATGGCTCCATCTTAGTCCCGCTCATGCTGGAGCGGGTGCCGGCATTGTAGCTACAGGACATGTATTGAGATGCACCCAGACCATGTGAGACCAGAGCTACACAATGGGCACATGTCATACCACGAGGAGGTGGTGGATGACCAGTCTCATGGGGGTACTGTTTCGAGAGTGGTTGGAGCGCCAGGTGATCTTCATTGAGGATTGGCCATATGCTGGCATGGATTTCTGCAGAGATCTTGACATGCAGCTGCCCGCTGGCGAGTAGTGGGATGATGGAAGACACTTGATCACATTTTTTGCATTTTATTTTTTATGATGTTTTTGAATTTTTCATGTATATGTCCTAATAACGATCACTATGGAATTACAGACGTGGGACCAATGAGACCCATATGATTAGCTCTAGAGGCACAAAGGGATGCATAGGTCATCGAAGCACTAGCCATAGCTCCTCCGGAAAAGGATGAGATGGACACAATGTCTAAAAATCTTAAGGGTCTGATGGCGGGGATCCCCGACTACATGGGGGTCGAGGAGGTCCCTGTGGCGTTGCAGATCCACATAGTAGGGGTGAGACCCAACATTCACAGCTTGTTGAGGCGGGTAGCACGGGCAGCGGTTTGCTATAGGGAGCACAACCCGCCACAGTAGACGCCTAAGTTTACTTTTTGTTGATGATTTTTTGAGAGACATGTGCCTCAGATGTACAGAGAGAACAAACTTTGCTTGGACATATACATTTATTTTTGAGAACCTCAGTGCACCACACGATAATATTATATATATATTATATATATATATACATATTCTTATGGTTTATTGTGTTTTTTATGCTTCTATTTGTTGTTTTAATTACATGTTATGCAAATGTCTGTCTAATACATAATTAGCTAATGCATTAGTTAACGTGTTTAATTGCCTTGGAATGTGTTGATATGTGATGAAATCAAAATTCCTTTCTAACAATTTAACACGTAAATACAACCTTAAAAGCTGATGGTCTCTGACAGAATATCGCCCATTGAGCTGGTGGATGACAAGCTGAGAATCGAGGTTCGCAACCAATGTTCGAATACCGAGATTAATCGCCTCAGCCAGTAACTCAATAACTGCACTATACTCGGCGACATTGTTTGTGGTACAGCCTAGAAAAACACCTTGAAGGTATACTAGTTCACCATGAGGATCGTAGATCACCCATGCCATAGAAGACAGGTTGCATGTACTACAGGAGTCACCATCATCGAAACCAACGTAAGGTGCACCAGACATCTACACAAGAAGCAAAAGACACAATAAGCGACAATCATGCCGACACACCAAGCCAAAACATGAAAAAACAAACACACACACACACAACACACCTGCTAAAACACACATATGTACAAATCAGAGTGCATGGAATTCACACATAATACTTTTTCAAGTAAAGACCATTCCGGGGCTTATCCAGATGATTCCCTTCATAGTCGATTAGCTCATACGCCCCTTTCTACAAGACTCGCTTTATAATATAAGGCCTATGCCACATGGGCTCGAATTTGCCTACCCCCAGCTTATCATTAGCTTGATCGTAGAGTAGGACTAAATCTCCCAACAAAAGAACAAGGATGAACAGTATGATTGAAGTGAGTTTTCACTCTCTTCTTCTGTGCTTCGATAGCTAGAGAGGCTAGTCGACGAGTCTCGTCTAGCCGCTCCAGGTAAAGAAGGCATTCTTCTACTGGAGTAGTTTCGGGGAGCAATTTAATGGCTAATTTTAAAGAAGGGGTCTCGCACTTGATGGGAAGGGTAGCCTCCAATCCATAAACAATTTGGAAGGGAGTGAAACTGGTGGCATCCTTCATAGAGGTTTGATAGGCCCTATGGTTCGTTGAAGCATCGTAACTAGAACCTTGTTGACAACTTCTACTTGGCCATTGGCGTAAAGATAGTATGGAGTCGAGCTATCATGCTGCAAGCCTAACTGGGTTGTAAGCTCAATCATCATATGATTACGGAAATGCTTCTTGTGATCATTGACGATAGCCTGAGGGACTCTGAACCAAGAGATAACATGATTAAACAGAAACTGCACCACTGTGTGACCATTTTAAGATAGTGTGGGCATCGCCTCGGCCCATTTTGTGAAGTAATCAATGGAAATGATGATATACCCATGCCCTCCGGCCGAGCCAAGGTTACAGGTCATATAATCAATGCCCCATTTTGCAAAAGGTTTGACGGTAACAACGGGGTGTAGTGGAGCAGGAGGCGCATGCATCTTCCACTGGTAGATTTGGCACTCATGACAGGAGCGGACGACAAGAATGCAGTCCTTAAAGATGGATGGCCAAAATTAATCGATGCAGAGGATATTTTGAGCAGTAGCATATCCAGATATGTGACCACCACAGGCACTGGAATGGTAGTCATTTAAAGCTCGCTCAGCTTCCTTGAGTGTTAAACATTGGCGGAGAATAGATTCGGTCCCAAGATGGTATAAGGTGTCCCCAATAATGCGATATGGCTGAGATTGATGGCGAATCCATCGCTGAGAATTCTTAGACATATCAAAATGAAAAGAGGACATCTGTAGATAGACAACGATATCCCTGTACCAGGGATCGAGGGTGTTGATTAAGAACAGGGTTTCGTCCAGAATATGGTTCTCTAATCGAGAGGGCACGGTAAGAGATGGCAAAGAGCATAACAACTCAGCAAAGACAAGGGATTTCTTGGACTTGGAAGTAGTGAATTCCAAGTCGAACACTTGGATGATAACAATCTACTTTGAGTACTTGCCCCCCAGCAACTGATGCAACACGATGTATGTCATCGGGTTGCAATCAGAAACCACTGTCGTAGTGCAAAACAAGATATAATGGTGGAAATGTTGGACGACACAAATGGAAGTCAATGCAAACTTTTCAATGTGAGCATATCGATATTCCATATCTAATAGATTGCGGTTGAGATAATAAATGAAATGCTCAATGTCATCGTCATCATCTTGAACGAGAACCATGCCAACAGTGGTATCGACAGTGGCCAGATATAGAGTGTAGTCATGATGATAATTAGGAGGACGCAACAAAGGAGTAGAAACAAGGAGAGCCTTGAGGTGTTCGAAGGACCCTTGAGTAGCAGCATCCCAATGAAAAGGGGTGTCCCACTTTAGTAACCACGTAAAACCTTTGGCCACTTCGGCATAGTTCAGAATGAAGCGTCGTAAAAAATTCGCTTTGCCCTGCAAGCTCTGCAATTGTTGCAAAGAAGAAGGGGGAGGAAGATTCAGAGTGGCATCAACCTTAAGGGGATCCAGACGGATGCCCTCTGGGGAGACGATGAACCCAAGAAGTCTGCCAGACCCTACGCAGAAGAAACACTTATGTGGATTGAGCCGAATATGGTAGTGTCGACAGCGGAGAAACATTTCACGAAGATGAGCGGGATGGTCCTGGCGTTTAGCTGAATGAGATGGTAGATCATCTAGGTAAGGTTGCACAATGTGTCGAATATCATGGAATTCATAAGACATCGCACGCTAGAAGGTAGCACCGACGTTCTTCAAACAAAAAGGGAGCTTTTTGTAGGCGAAAGTGCCCCACGAACAGATAAAGGAGATATTGTTCTGATCGGCATGTGCAATATTAATCTGGTTATAACCAGAAAAACCATCCATAAACGAGTACATTTCAGTTCTAGCACATTCATCAATGAGTTGGTCAATGAAGGGTGTGGAGTAGTTATCCTTGGGATAGGGTCGATTAATATCATGGTAATCAACACAAACCCTAATGGTACCCTGTTTTTTATTCATAGGGACAATATTGGAAACCCAATCTGTGAGTGGGATGGGGTAAATGAAACCAGCCTTAAGAAGCTTTTCAACTTCCGCTTTAATGGTTGCAGCCTTTCGTGCGTGCACAGGGCGTAAACACTATGAAACAGGCTTAGCACCCGGATACATGGGTATCTCATGCACCACAATACTTGGGTCAATGCCGGGCATTTCTTCATAAGACCAGGCAAACACGTCATGAAATTCATGAAAAATAACAGTATAGAGCTGAATCTCCTCAGGAGTACAAGTTACTCCAGCATGGATATGCTCGATAATCCTTGGTTTAATAGAGATGTCGATTGACTGGGTTTGCGTGATATTTCCCATGTTCCCTTTAGAGGACACCTGATAAACTTGAACAGGTGTCTTAAGGGGTTGTCAGGGGAGACAAGGAGCAAGCCACTCGAGACAGGCAAGCATTTCCTGGTGGGCATGGAGGAACAAGGAACGATGGTGGTGATCGGACCAAGGGGGTTCCTCGAGAGACATGTTCTCGATAATGGCTTCATTAGAAGGAAATATTTCCTTTAAAGGTTCTAAAGAAGTGTAGTCTCCAAGCCAAGGGGAATGAGCGTACGAGTCAAGAGCTCTACTCAAACGAGCAAATTCAGGAGGGGGAGCCGATGCAAAAACAATCTCGACATAGTTGAGCTCGGGAGGACTCAACGGCATCTCATCGCCCCATGATTCTATCTGATTAGTGGGGGGGAGAACCCATGGATCAGAAGGAATGTAAATCATATTAATAGGAGCGACGTTCGGAGGTGGGAGTTAAAAGACACCCATGACGACAGGATCTTTAAAGAGTCCAGCTCCCACACTCTCTAATGGAATGGCGGTATGCTCCACAAAAGGCACATTGCCTTCGAAAGAGGAGGCGAAGAAAGACAACTGGTCTACCGTGACAATCTTCCCTTGATGAGGGAAATGAATGACATGAAATAGAGATGAAGCCACGGCTCACATGGAATATGTCCAACTTTGGCCCAAAGGGAGGTTGTAAGTTAGATTGGCATCAACAACTTCAACATCTACTTCGACGATCTTCCCTTCCAAAGTAATAGGCAAAAGTTGGAGTATACCATAAGGGTGAGACTCTCTCCCATCGAAGGCTTCCAAGGTCATAGGAGACGTGTTACACAGTAATTTGTCACCGTCCTTGTTACCCCTCTCCTGCACCTTGGAGGACACATTCCGGGACTTGTGAGAAGTGACAAGACTTGAAACCACTTGCATCATTCCCCTCTGAACATGAGCTTCATATGCCCTGAAGACATCTCCTGCACCTTGCCCTTAAAAATAGCCCTTTTTACATTAGCGTTGGTCCACTATGTTATGCTTGCGCCAATGGGGAAAATCATATAAAAGGGGCGTGCCATTAGCGCTCTGTCCCAGAGTCGCAATCGCGCCAACCTTTTTGGGCAAACTTTTGAACTAATCAACCTCCGAAAGTTCTATCCAACTCATTCACCAACTGCATCCAAGTTAAGTGAGGATGGTTTGGCTTCGAATCTCCTTGAATGGGAAGTAGTTTGCCACCATTCCATAGAAATTTCCAAGTGATGAAGCCAAATCCATTATTGTTGTGATTGACCTTGTCTCTTCCTTTTCCTCTATAAAAGCTTGTCTCCATGGCTTGCGCAAGCTAGTTCTGATTCTAGGGGCAATACTTGTGCTGAAAGGAAGATATCAAGAGATTGGAGTTGCAAGAGCCTTCTTTGTATCCATAAGGCTTTATCTAAGCAAGGAGACCTTGTCACTAAAGAGAGAGAGAGCTTGTCCCTTATCCCTTCAAGCTTTGCAAGACTTGTGTAGTTGAGCACCCAGCTAAAGGAGGACTTGACGTCAGGATGCTGGTTGTATTCTCCTTTGTTGATTATTAATAATAGATGACTATCATTATGGTTCCACTCTCATTATTGTAATGGTTAATGTTGAGTTATATCCTTCCTGACTGATGTATAATTGCATTTATTAGATTTCACTCTTGTGTTTGTGTTGTTCTCTTTGTGTGCAGGTGTCCATTCACGGAGATAGTGGAGGATTGTGACCGGCCAAAGCAAAGGAGCATAGGCGACGTCTCTTCTACGAGCGAAAGCCTTGGAATCCAAGTAGGTCTTCATCACCTACCTTTTATTTTCAATTAGGGACTTGCGTGATAGTATTGTTTGATTGTTGCTAGACCCGTTCTGGGCTAGTAGGGATCGCCTCTATCCGTAGAGGGGATTTACCTCACCAACAATTTGGCGACTCCACTGGGGAGTTTAGCTTGTTGTTTAATTTGTAAACTTAGACAGAGTCTGAAGCACGGCCAGATAGCCTTTGAAACACTATTTCTTTGCATTAGTCAAGTAGATCAAAGCCGCTTCAGTCAATCTACGGTTTGGTTTACGGACTCAACAATTTGGAGTTTGTCTTGCCTCTTTGGTTTTCTCTTGTTTGCTTGCTTGGATAGCCTTTTGGATTGAATTTTTTGCTGCCTCTTGCTTCTTGGCTTGCCTAGATACTGTAAACCAAGCTTTGAGCTGCTTGTTCTTCTTTTTGACTTGGAAAACTTTATTAGCGCGGTTTTTTCTTTGACATTCACGCTAGTGGCCCTTTTTGCTAACTGATAACCTGCACCAATACCTGTATAGCGCAAGTTATAGCCTGACAGTTGCACCAGGCCTCTTAGCTTTTTCAGTTCGCTTGTTTGCCAGCCTTCTGAGCTTGGATTTGTATCTTACCACATCTTTTTCAATTGCTCGAGTGTGTTGGAGTCTGGTTTGACTAGTTTTGAGTCTCTTTTTTGAGAAATTCTTAATTTGATTTCCTTTTATCATTACTTGAAGGTTTGTCTCAGTGTTAATCGCCTTTGAGTGTTTTTATTTTTTGATTGGAACTCTCACCCAATTTTCTTGATTTGCACTTGATTGGTTCTTAGATTACATTAGAATCATCTTGTGTTTGAGAATTCTCTTGCATAGATCAAACTTGCATAATTAGAACTCTCATTTGTGCATAGATTACATTTGCATACTTTTCAAGTTAATTGTCCATAGATTATAATTGCATAGATTACCTTTACCCTTTGGGTGTCTGGTTTTTTCCATCGATTTCACATTTCTAGCCCTAGGGCATCTAGTGGCTTTGTGTGTCGAGCCTTCCTTAGGTGTTTTGGTCTTCTATAAGTCCAGACGACTTTTTATTTGCTCCCTTACAATTATTTGGTAGTTTTGAATCGTTTCATTGCGTTATTTGAGTGCCTTGCTCCATTTTCACTTGAATTCCGCTTTGTCTCGCTTTGAACCTAGATTACACGGCTCATTAGTGTCTTTGGGACTTTTCACGTTCTTCGAAGGATTGCTTTGTATTTTAGGGAACTGAATGTGTCGGTATTAAATAGAATTTGTTTGTTGTCATTTCTCAAAGTTGTTTAGTGCATTGTGCCTTTGAAAAAGAAATCGAACCAATCTCTTTTGCGTTCAATAGTTAATGGGAAATAGAACTTTTCATTGATTTGTATTCTTAAAAGAAAAGGTTTTATTTATTTTCCATTAGCTGCATTAGGTTGTTTGATTGATTGTGTTCATTTTGTTTGGTTGAAAATTCTTAACCCTCTAGTAGTTAGTATTCATCGAACGAAATGGTATTCTTTGGCATATAGCTTGCATCTAGGCAATTGTGAAAGATTACATACGGTAGGACCTGAAACTGAAACTTAACTGAAGATCAACCATAAAATAAACCAAATAAAATTAACAACGCATTGGAACTTAACACAAACATCTAGAGGTCTAGGCTAGAGATGTGTTCCGGTGTCATTAAACCTAGTCACTATTGTTTCACATTATGGTTGGGTGTTTCCTCCTTCTGTGACTCGATAGTGGTCTAACACAGATTTTGCTCCCACGTACCGTCGAGTATATAGGGAGACCGCACTAGGTTATCATCCTTGATCCATAGGAAGCCATGTCTACTGCCTTAGAATCCGTAACGCACCAAACACAACGTTCGAGAAGATTGACTGCAGTACGGAAAGTCCTTGGTTTTCATATGATTGCCAAGGTGTATAAGCAGTTTTACGAATTGTCTGGTAAACCCCTTGCCTAGTTTCTCCAGAGCAGACACTTTTGATCCTTTTCGGACTCCTTAAAAGAAAAGGCTCACTTGAGTAGTTTGTCACTTCGGGCTCACAAAACATTCGAAGGCGAGTAGAGTCACCTTTTTGTCCTTTTCTTGACTGTTAAAACATGAAAAGGTCAAGTTCAGTTCCTTTGTCTTAAAATTTATTCGGCCGCATTCACATTTACTCGGTTAGGCCTTGTTTGCGTTAGCTTGAGTAGGTTTCTTTTTCGTTCTTGATGGAAACTTTTTCAAGGTTCACCAACCCAAGTTCCCCCCCTGACGGGAATCTTGGCCATTTCCCTCCTCTCGGGAATGTTGGTGCTCCTTACATGGCAACGTTGTCCCTCCCAGGGTTAACTGTTGGGTTTCCTGTCTGGTTGTTCTCAACCTCTCTGGTCCCTGCCGTCTCACCTACTAATCAATCAGTCTCTCCACCTAAATAACCTCATGTTGATTCTAAGGTGGACCTCTCCCCTTATATGCCCACTTCTACGTCCTCATCTTCTACTTTGCCTGGTGAAATTCTCGATTCGAGTAACCAGGTGGCTAAGAAGAAGAAGAAGAAGACAAAGAAGAAGAAAGCTCTCAAAGGAGAGGCTAAAAGTGCAGCTACCCCCTCGAGTACACCTGAAGTCTGGCCACCTTCTGCTCCTCCGCGGAAGGTCAAGTTTCCTTGTATATTGTGCAAGGATGACCACCTTATTCGCGATTGTCCTGGCATTCCCAGGGTTTTAGAAGTATGGTCCCGCGATCCAGCCCACCCCTCATCACCCTCTGCATCTCACGACGATGCTACCCTATCAGTTGGGAATAGTAAAGGAAAAGGGAAGATTCGAATCCCTTGCAGACTTTGTGAAGGCAATCATCCCCTTCACCTTTGTTCGCTCATGGATAAAGCCTCCGACGTCTTGGAAAGTCTCGCGGCTCCCTCACCCCAACTCCCTATTGGATATCAACGTCTTTCTGCAGTTGCAGATTGTCCCCCTGCTGAAAACGAGACTGGTTCAGATTCCTCTCTTGTCCAGCCTCCTCTTCCTGAACCTGGCTCTGTCCAGCCTATTCGAGACCAACTATTGGTCGGAAAGGGTGTCGAATTGAGTTCACCACCCAATCACTCTATTTTGGAAGGGCGTCATTCCCATGTTGCTCTTGTCTTGATCTGGATTTGAACATGAACGCAATAAAATACGAAGATAACCATATACACAAAGATGCAGCGGAAATAATACTTCATTTCATTAATGGAAAATACTGAAATATGTTTACAACCGGAAATAGAAATAAACCAGCTAGGGCGATGGTAGCTTATCTCTGAGAAGAGATGTGTGGCTACATGCCTCTGAATTGTCATACAATGAGGCTCGAAGGCCTATTTATTGTTGAGAAATAATGGAAAAACCCTTCACATTCCAAAACCTAACCCTGGAAGATGAAACGCCAAATTGTGGGCCCCGTTTTTGGGTAAGTTGGTACATCAACTCCCGGGGTCGCGAATTGGTCGTCTTATCTCCGTTTGACGCGCATGATAGCCCGTTGGAAAGATCTCTCCAAGGACTACGACGAAAAAGACAATTTTTGGTCAGAAAAATTGCTGGCGGTAGATTTCCCAAAAACGTCGTTTAGGGCCTCAAAACGGCTTCGGAAGTTTAGGACCCGAAAAACTGCTAAAAATAGTAAATTGTGCTATAATTAAGGAAACTGAAAAAAACTGCACGAAGCATTAGAGGGGATCCAAGTCGAATTAGCGGGTGGCCACCAATATCCACTTGGATCAGTCGAGCAGTAAAAAGGGTCTTTTTCACCTCTATTTACCCTACATTAATTGTCAATCCAGGAATGATTTGTTATCTCAAAGAGCGTACTCAGTTTGAGGCGGTGATTTCTCAGAGTAATGCTAGTAGTATAGTGCTCTAAATACAAGAGTAAACGGATGCTTGGAATAAAATATACTTACAAAAGGAAACCTAAAACTCAAATCATGCATTTAGAAAGCTACAACAATTTATCAGTCAAGGGTACAGTAATGGTAACTGTTCCCTCTGTAAACTGATGCAATTAAAAAGAAATCAAGGAAAAGATCATCAATCTGGGAACTAGACAACATATTCAATGTTCACTAAAGTCTCAAATCATTTTGCACACCAAAGAAATGATAACTCAAATGACAAGAAATGGAATAGCAACTAATTTTATAAACAAGATTGAACAACAAAACCTTAACCTACAGAAATGAATGCAACAGTAATTATATCCTACAGGAATTAAGTAACGATCTTTACTTTAGGGATGAATTGAACAACAAACAGAAATAGAACAACAAACTAACATAAATAAAATATAGAACAACAACTTAAATCAAATATAAATGTACATCAAACCAAATTAAACACATGACACTCTTAATATTGAAAAGAACAGTAATCTGAGCTTCAATACAACAAGTATGAATCATAGTTATAAAGAAACAGCAATTGTGATCACGACAGAACAACAATCCTGAATGAACAGCAATCACGTTTTAAGAATAAACCATAGATAAATACAGTAGTACCGATTTAGGAGTATACAACACTGTTACTCTATAATCGAACAACAATGGAAATTTAGTCAAGTATAGACGAAATATAACAAAACCGATATGTAAAATAGAAAGGCACTCAGATTACTAAATAGAGCGAATAGAAGAGATCAAACCACACACAAATCAGAAATAATGGTATGGGAGCAAGTGATCCACCAGGGTTGGGCCCTTAGCCTCCAGGGAAACACTGCTTAAGGTTACTTCAGAATCAAAGATAGAATGACAACAAGATTTATATATTAAAACATCAAAACAGAGTTACAGTGAATCACTCTTCAAAGAGAGTCGATGATCAAAGTTTGAAGTACAAAGGAGAATTTCATAAAAATAACAATAGTCCGTCCCCCGGCCTAGCAGTGCTACCCCTTCTTATAACAGCCGAGTGAAGATATCAACAATACAGAAAATCCCTCAGGATCAAAGGATCCTGAGGGATTCGCCAAATTGTTAGTTCTCAGTTATCCTCTTGTTCTCTTGTGCTGATTTGGTATCTCCTTTTCCTTTTCCTGGCTGATACACTCCAATTTGGATCACCTTGGTTGAATGTGGTTCCCTGTCAAAGGGAAAACAATTAACTTTGTCTTGTATTTTCCTTTGGGATGACAATCTTCCGTTTTCTCCTCTTTCTGCATAGAAAAAGGGTAACTATTAGTTATTTCACATTGCATATAAATCTTCTAGATCTTATCATAATCTCATGCAATATAACTATTTCATGATGTAAAGAGGTTATGAGTTTTAAAGAAAGGATGACAAAATAAATGATAATAACATACCTTCTCAAGTGCTCAACACACCCTTTTGCTTACCCTTTTTCATGCCCTCATGAAAACATTGTAGTTGACATGCAAGGTAGTGAGGGAGTAGGCTAGAGATAGGATCTCATGAGGTGGTCTACAGCTATGATGCCTAGGTAGATGCTTGGTATCCTGGTGCAGGATGCCAAATGACCGAACTTCGGAACCTACAACCTAGCCAAGATGGGAATTCCCTCAAAATAAGGTCACCATAGATGCCCAAGCGATCAACAGCTAACTTAAAGTTCTCATAGTTAAATGGTTCCCTGTGTTGGATGTTTGGATTAGAAGTCTGATATCGGAATTTGGCGGCTGCAATGGCAATGTCTTTGATGGTAAAGAAGTATTCTATCCCTTTCCAATTGATTGTTTTATGAATAGGTCCTAATGCCTCAATCACGCCTGGAGTCCTCATTAGGTTCCTACGTTTATTCCATAACTTGAATGGGTCTTTAGGCTCATATGTCACCCATAAGTCTAATCCATTTTCTTGTCTTTGAAAGGCATTGTAGGCTTTAAGCCATTTTATCTGATTAACACCAAAAAAATGAATGCCTACAGTTGGACATCCCCAACGAAAGGGTTGGGATTCTGCTCTGTTTCTCGATCTAACAGAAGGTTGTGCAAATAGAAGTCACATAATAATCTCTGAACCTTCACCCCATAGTGCTTACAATAGTTTATGAAGTCATCAATAGTGTTTATTTCTATAAGGGCTCCTGCTTTGATAGCTTTAATTTTCAATTGCAAATATCTTTCCATTAAAAATAAAGCATAATTCCTAGCAGGTGCTCTACATGATAGAACATCAGTATACAAAGAGCATAAGGTATCCATTTGTTTGATGACTACATCTAGTCTATGAGTTACCTTTTTGACTCTTTCTTCTTCCTGTCACCATCCTTCAAAGCCCTGACTTTTGGATAAGTTGACGTCCCTCAGCTATTGTTGTAATTCCTCATACTTTTCTCGAGAGATAGTATGTTTTGTAAGTTTCTCTACTGCTTGCTGGGCTTGCACCAAACCCTTTCGCAGACTATCCCACATAGTAGTTGTAAGCAGGAGGTTTACTTGAATCTTCTTATTTCGTCATCCCATATTTATGGTTTGAATTTCCTCAGAGGATTGTGCCTCTATCTGAATTTCTTTGTCACAGGCTGATATGTTATCTGTTTATACTTCAACATGGGCAACAGCTGAATGTTGTTCCTTTCGGTTTTGAACAGTAGGTTGGACTTGAGTCCTATTAATATTTTTCTTAAGGGGTTTTTCCAGAGTGGTTGCATGCTTTACCACCGAGGTCCTTTTTTCTTTCTTCCCCGTCTTCAAAACCCTGATTTGTTGTTGAAGTCGTGCTATCACGTTAAGCAGTCATTGTTGTTCTTTTCGTAATCTTTTGATTTCTTCTATTTTCTTGGAAGGAACAACCGTTCACTTACTCGGGCCTGGACTTTCACCTTGACCAATTTACTAATTTTCTTCTTGGGGTGCTTCCTCATTATTTTTTTTATCGGGTTGTTCAGGGATAGAAACCATAGCTTGTTTTGCTATCTCTTGGGTAACTTCTTCTTCCAGCCCTTCTTCTTCATGAAATTCTTCCAGTGTATTCTGACTAGGAACAGATTGTTCCTCTCCTTTATCTTCATCACTTTTCTCTTCGGATACACTTTCATCATGGGCAAAGTGATTCTCTTATTCTTCTTCCTCATCACACAGTTCTTCGGATGCACTCTTATCATGAATGGAGTGCTCCTGCAGTCCTTCTTCGGTGTGCAGGTTTAGCGGGCTGAGAGGTTGAGCATATTCGCCCATATTGGCTAGAATCTAGGTCAATTTATCTTCTCATAGTGGATTTTGCAATGGGCTTTCTGCACGTTGAGTTATTTCTTCTTTCACCTAACCAGATTGCCCGGTCTCTTCTTCTGTTTCTCCCTCATCGTTTCCCTTCAATTCTATTTCATTCTCCTCTCCTTCCAATTGTGGGGTTTGCTTATCCCCTAAATCATCTATCTCCACCGGTTGACTGGTGTTCCCTTGGGAATTTTCCAGCCTCTCTCTAATCCATGCAAATCTAACAGATTTCCTTTGTTTCAATAGTCTATTCGATGTACTGGCAGTATGTTTTCGTTTTGGGGTTGGCAAAGCTAGTCCCCCATCTATTGTGAAAATTGGTTCTTCCCAACTGCTCTATTGCTAAGCAAGACTGTAGCTAACTATCAGTCGTATCAACCCATGGTGACTTACTACCGATTCTACATAGCGAGATTTCTTCATGCTTTGGGCAACATCGTGTAATAAGGAATTTAAAAACATAGTCAAATTCACAGTGCACTTTTGTTTTAACACGGCTAAAAGTTTAAGGTGGCGTGGTCTTACCACGTCTTTCCTACCTTCACAGACTTTGGATGATTCTCACCAATTCTACCCACGGCTCTCCCAAGGCTACTGGTAGAACTCCCTTCCCACTTACAGTCAAGTTTTGGCCTTCATCTTGGAAGATTTTTATGGTGTCTCACAGTCTTACCTTCTTCAGAGTCCACACAGGTCGAGTGGCTAGTAGTCCCTAAACCTTTGCAATTATGTCATCGGTGATTACTATATGTATCCCTCTTACCATGGAGTGATATTCTTGCAAGTTCTGCAAAAATTCAATTGCCACAGTTTCGTTGGATTGTTGTAGACGATTGAGATAAACTATCCATCCTGCCCTTGTTAGGATTTCTCGTGCAGCGTTAGAGACTCTAAACACCGTGGTTCTCTATGAATTGATCTTCCTCCCATGCTTAGCACATTGTAAAAAGCACAGAGACGACAATGGAACAACAGGCTGTTCAAGCTGTTAGCAAACACAGAGAAAATGATGAAACAACAAGTTTGTTCAAATTTCAAATTACTGCTAATTGTTGCAAAGCATAACATGAAAATAGCTTTGGAACAACAAGCCATGCAAATTGGAAAACAATATACCGCTAAGCCTTGCTATTCTCGAGTGAGAATTCTTCGAATGATAGGCTGAAATGTAAGCCAGTAAATTATGAGGTCACATTCTTCCCCCCTGCAATGTGATAGGTCGTCCTTGGCCATCAAATGAGGGAGTGGCGTGCTGAAATGCCATGGTATAGAGTTACAAAGGAACATCGTTTACAGAGATGCCATGTTTACAAGAATGAGTAGATTCCCGAAATTGAGGTGTATAATAGAATCACTTAATAAATAAGAGAATGCCGTGATATGATGCGAGATTTGGAGGATAGGACAGCTGACGTGCACAAGAGGTCCGATGCGGTCATTATTAACTTTTTCCATCATAATTGATTGTAATATATTTTCATGTATTAAAGGTTTGGAGGAATTATGTACATAATCTTATTTGACCCATTACAAAGATAGAAGAAGGGTTTTATAATTGCTATTGGTGTATAAGGAATGTGACTTCAATACCATCAACAGAGCTCTGTTGCCCACAGGTGTCCATAACCTTGACAGAGTTGTTTATTTCAACTATGGAACCATGATCCTTTGTGTATGCTTAGGAAAGTGTTGTGCAATGTTAGAATGGAAGCCATTATGCTGGCTTGGTAACCAGATAAATCATAATGCCATTCACCAGGAAGGAGGGAAAGGTGGGCAGGCTGGTTCGTGATGAGACCTCATGTTCCAAGGAGTCTTTGTTTTTTTTTTCTAATGTGCCTCTTGGATCATATACCTAGTGTGGTGGCCATAGTGGGAATGCCACTTCACTTTCTTCCTTATGATCATGGTAGGTTGGCTCTTGATGAGACCCCCTAACCTTCATCTGACAGACCATGTTAGCAAATTATATAAACTTTTTTCTCTTGTTTTTTCTTTTCTTTTATAAAGTACTTTTCCTATTTATACACAAAGGGTGGTTCAACACTCATTAAGATTAGGGATGGTGGAAGAAGTCTTAACATCTCAATAGAAAAATATACCCTTTCTTCTTATTCCTTAATAATGATCAAAGAGTATTATGGGAATTTAGAAAGAACCATCATGATAAAGATAACCAATCACATTGGTAATAGTAGAATAGTGACAGCAAGGTGATCAATAGTTGTGTCCTTTCCTCTTTTCTCTTATCAATTCAGAGCAATTTCTTGTAAAGATAGCGCTTTTTATGTAATTTGTTGATTTTAGTATCCTCTATTTTTTGTATTCATTGCATAGGTGTATAGTTGTGTTTCAAAAATGATTTAAATGATAAAACACACAAAGAAGAAAAATATAAAACAGGTACTGTGCATAAAATTGCAAACAAAAGGAAAAAAATAATCGAAATTGTTGTGCATTAAGAGGAACAGCAGTTGTCCCTTAATTGGAACAGAAAAGAAAACAAACGCAAGCAAAAAAAAATGCGAAAATGTTGTCCTTTCGAAAAGGAACAACAGAAAAATGAAGATGTTGTTCCTTCAGAAAGGAACAACAGAAAACTCAAGTGTTGTTCCTTCAAAAAAAGGAACAGCAGAAAATGAAAGTGTTGTTCCTTCGGAAAAAGGAATAGCAAAAAACATGCAAGTGTTATTCCTTCGGAAAAGGAACAGCAGAAAACACAAGTGTTGTTCCTTTGGAAAAAGGAAAAGTAGAAAATGCAAGTGCTATTCCTTCGGAAAAAGGAACAACAAAAAAATGCAAGTGTTGTTCCTTCGGAAAAGGAACAACAGAAAACGCAAGTTCTGTTCCTTCTGAAGAGGAATAGCAAAATGACAGAAATGCTATTCCTTCAGAAAGGAACAACAGAATGCAAAAGTGTTGTTCCTTCGAAAAGGAATAGCAGAATGGTGGAATTGTTGTTCCTTCGGAAAGGAACAGCAAAATGGAAAAGTTTTGTTCCTTGAAAAAGGAACAGCAGAACGGTGAAAATGTTGTTCCTTCCTAAAGGAACAGTAAGTGTAGAAGTGTTGTTCCTTGAAAAAGGAACAACAAAGTGGTGAAAATGTTGTTCCTTCAAAAAGGAATAGCAAAATGCAAACATTACATAAATGCAAAAATATGTATAGAAAGTAATTTATACTAACAAAACAAAGGAATTATGTATAGTATGTAAGAGCAGTCAAATCACTTAATGAACCAAAGATGAGGAAGATTTCTCTTCCTCAACCAGAATCTGCATGTCGGAGTCTTTGTGGAGTTGCTGGTAGAAGGATTCTGGAGTAAGTGGTTTGCGGTATAATCGAACTTGGTGGCCATTTGCCTTATAGGTATGTCTGGATCCATCAATTGTGGTTAGAGTAATGGTGCCATTATCATGTACCTTATAGATTTCGTATAGTCCCAGCCAGTGAGTTTGAAGTTTCCCAGGAAAATCTTGAAACTTAGAATCGTATAAGAGCACCCAATATCCTTCATGGAAGACTTTCTTTTTAATGAGGGTGGCATGCCATTTGGCTGTTGTTGTTGGATTAATGCAGTATGTTGAAGGGCAGAGAGCCTAATTTCATCTAGCTCATTGATCTGCTGCAATCTATTAATCTGGGCCTCGTTTAAATCTAGACCAACTTCTTGTGTTTTTCGCAGTGTCTGTATTTCGAATTCTATTGGAAAGATGGGTTCCTTTCCAAATACTAGCTGATATGGTGAATAACTGGTCATACTTCTCCATGTTGTTCTGTATGCCCACAAGGCTTCCAAAAATCTTGTAGCCCAATCGCGTCTGTGTGACACAATGGTTTTTGTTAGTATTGCTTCTATTATATTATTCGTGCTTTCTACTTGACCATTCGCCTGTAGGTGGTATGGAGTAGTAATTTTATGCTGAATATGATAGCTTTTTAGTGTTGCAGCAATTTTATTACCAGCAAACTGTGGTCCTCCATCCGTAATTATATCTTTTGGGAGGCCATATCGCACAAATATGTGGAACAAGAACTGTATGACGAAATCCTCTTTAGCTCTCGGCAATGTCTCTACTTCAACCCATTTGGTGACATATTCTGTTGCTACCAAAATATATGTTTTCTGATTTGATGGTGGGTTAATTGGACCAACAAAATTGAGCACCCATTGTTTGAATGGTTCAATAACTAGCTGTGGGTTCAGGGGCATTTCGTCAGACTGTCCAAGGCGTCCTACTCTTTGGCAACTGTCAGAAGATTGAATGAACTTCTTTGCATCTTTGAAGATCATGGGCCAATAATACCTTGTTTGCAGCACGTTGTGACCAGTTCTCTGATCTATGAAATTTCCGCCACATGGTCCATCATGAGAAGCTTTCAAGATGTCAAAAATTTCATCTTCACGGACGCATCTCCTGATGTGCATATCTTCCCCTATATGAAACAGGTAGCCCCCAATCCAAGAAAATCGAGTACTACGCTGGACAATCTACTTTCGTTCATTGGGGATTGGATGTTTCGGCAATTTGCCTACTACTAAATAATTCCCAGCATCAGCATACTAGGGTCTTTTAACAGTAACATCGAACAAATGTTCATCTGGAAATTGATCTTTGACAGCTGCTGCATCCACCGGTTTTGGTATTCGTGAGAGAAAATCAGCTACAGGAATTTCTTTTCCAGGTCAATCCTTTATTGTGATACCGAATTCCTGCAATAAAATCAACCATATGGTTACTCTACTGTTTGTGATTGGTTTATTCGCTAAATATTTTATGGCAGAGTGATCTGTATATAAGATAACAGGATATCCAATGATATAATGCCTAAATTTATTGACAACATGTATTACAGCTAAAAATTCCTTTTCAGTCACAGTATAGTTCAATTCAGCAGGAGATAAATTCTTGCTAATATAATAAATCACATATGGTTTTTTATCTTCTTCCTGCCCAAGGACTGCTCCAATAGCTGTGTCTGAAGCATCTGATGAAATTTTAAATGGCAGGTCCCAATTTGGTCCTCTGAGTACTGGAGCTGTTGACACAAGCTTTTTTAGATCCTCAAAAGTGCGATCACATTTTTTTGTCCAAACAAAGTCAACATTTCCCATTACTGCATATAAAGGTGCAGCAATATGAGAAAAATGTTCTATAAATCTTCTATAATAACCGGAAAATCCAAGAAAACTGTGTACCTCTCTCTGAGTGGTAGGAGTAGGTATTAACAAAATTATTTGGATTTTTGCCGGATCTACCTGTATTCCAGCTACTGAGGTATAATGGCTTATAATAAGTCCTTCAATCATCATCATATATCATTTTGTGTGGCTCAAACAGAGCCTAGTGGCAATGCATCGCTGCAACACTTTTTCTACTGTGTCCAATGCTGGGTCGAAATCATCTTCGTATGGTGTAAAATCATCCATGTATACTTCGAGCCCTTCATTTATTAAATCTGAAAAGATGCTGAGGATAGCCCTTTGAAATGTGGCAAGGGCATTGCATAGGCCAAAAGGTAAAACTCTATAGGAAAATGTTTCCCAAGGATAGGTAAAAGTAGTTTTGTCTTGGTCTTCAAGGACAATCTGAATTCGATTGTATCCACTAAAGCCATCTAAGAAAGAAAAGAATTTCTTTCCTGTTAAAGTATCTAATACCTGGTCAATGAATGGAAGGGGAAAATGGTCTTTTTGTGTTGCTTTATTTAGCTCTCTCTAATCTACACAAATCCTCCACTTTCCATTCTTCTTTGGCACCACTACAAGTAGAGGGACCCATTTGCTATCGAAGATAGGGTAAATAAAGTTCACATCTAAAAATTTTTGAAGTTCAGCTTTTACAATGTCTTTTAGATGAGGGTTAAGTCCCCTTTGTGGTTGGCGAACAGGTCTTGCATCCTTTTCTGTGTAAATGTGGTGTGTACATAACTGGGGATCAATTCCTTTCATTTCAAGATAATCCCATGCAAATGCTTCTGTGTATTTTCTCAGTAGTTGGATTAGCTTCTCTTCTTGTTCGGGAGCCAGGTTTCCATTAATGTTTAAAGTTTTTCCTAGCTCAATTTCTACAGTTTTGCTATTTGACACAGAGGTAGTAGGTATTGTTTGATCATGAGTGTCTTTGACAAGATCTTCTTCTAACTCATTATCAAATGTTGCTTCTATCATATGACATTGTATGTGGGATCTAAATTTAGTATGGCTAATAAAGTTGTTAATGACATCATGCTCATGAGGGCATCTTCTATGGTTAATGGGGATCTAATATTTTCGGTGAGGTATGATATAGGATGTTTTTTAGTTCTTATTATTGTGACACTTGCCTAGGCTGGAGGATATAAGGCTAGATTCTTGATATTAGCCCCTCTAGTTATGGTCATACTGCCTTGTCGGCAACCAATATAAGCATCAGCGGTTGCAAGCCAAGGTCTGCCTAAAATCAATGGATGTCCATCAAGTTGGTTTTTGGGGTTTATTATTAGAAAGTCGGCGGGATACTCCCAAGAATCAACAGATACCATGACATCATGTAGTATGCCTTTTGGCCTAACCACAAATCGGTCAGCCAGTTCTAATAAAGTGGAAATTGGTTCTACTGATGTGATGCCTAGTTTTTGACAAGTGGTGGTTGTTAGGATATTAATTGCAGCCACTAAACCAACTAAGGCATTTGCTAAGGTTTGTCCATTGATTTGTACTGTTACTATTGGATTTCTTGGGTCTTCATATTTAACGGGTGTTTCTTTTCCTGATAATAGGTCGGAAAAGGTGCCAACTACTTGGACTATTAGGTTATTTGTTATTCTCCTCCTTGGTCTTTTTATACATAGCTCTTTGATGGTCTTTGCATATATTGGGATGTCTTGGATGGCTTGGAGGAGTGGGATTTTTATGTATAGATTTGTAAGTTCTCCCAGAATGTCAAAATTAGGATGTTGTATAGGTTGAGGTATAATTAATCATTCTGGGAATGGGGTAGAAGATGTGATTACTTGATCACAAGTTTGTTGTTTGATCACATCCTCTTCTTGTAATGGTTGTTCTATAGGTAACTGATTTTCAACTTGAGCGGTTTTATCTCCCACTGTTTCTATAATGTGCCCAGATCTTAATTGAAGGTCATTAAACCCCCTTAGATCGGTTTCTATTACTGGTGTTTCAATTATTTGAATGGATTGGACCAGTCTGTTATTAGGATTAGGGTTGGGCTGGGCTGGGAATTGCGGTCTTAAGTTAGACTGGGGGTTTTGTTGTAATGTTGGCAGTGTAGGTTGAGGGAGCGGAATGGTTCCTATTGGCTGATTCATCAATCTTTGCCAGTTTATCTGCCAGGCTTGACTCTGTGAAGTAGGAGGGGATCATTATGTTGGATATACATTGTTTTGCCAATATGGTGGGGCATAGGGAAACTTTGGCCAATTGGGTTGACTTGCTTGATTCGGCCATGGTGATGATGGAGGAAATGGTTGTTGTGACCAATTTGAGAAGGGAGGTTGATATTTCCACATAGTATTATATTGCTGAGCATGATATTGTGGAGGCTGAAAGAAGAAGTTGGATCGGGGAACATACCTGATTGTCGCGACTGCCATTGACGGTGCTGATTAAGTAGGTACACTGGTTCTGGCTCTTCTTCTGCTTCCTTGTATACTACTTTCAATCGAGGAAGTGAGGGATAGCTCTTTGTAGAATGGTCTTTTGTACAAATGGCACAAACTTGAACCACATCTAATGGACACTCTTTGTGGCTGTGTTTCTTTCTACATCTGGGACAGAAGATTGCCAAATTTTGTTCTACCTCTGCTTGTTTCTTCTTGGTTTGCATAATATCAAGTTGTGTTGTCAGAGTCCCGAATATGTCAGTTTTGAAATTTTCTAATAAATTTCCAATTTTTACACGAGTTACTCCTTTTGCAGAGATCTTGTTGTCTCTTGTAAACATGTCATGTTCTACTGGTTTTAGTATTATGCTGCCTCTTAAATTCCTGATACATAAATAAATAATGTTAGCAAAATTTCCCTAATAAATATCTTCTTTTCCCATAATATTTAGTGTTTCAGTCCATTGTTCCTTCATTCCTCTAATTAATTTTGTTTTTAATACATTATCAAGTAAGGGTAATGATGCATAAGGAGAAATTAGAAGATTATACTGAAAACGTTCAACATACTCTTCTAATGTTTCATTCGTTCTAGCTAACATCTGAAATATTTCATCTTTTAACTCTCTAGACCTGCAATAGTCTTGATATTTTTTCAGAAAAGCATCTTTCATTTTATCCCAGTTATTTATAACACCACCACCCAACCCCATAAACCATCTTAAAGTAGCCCCTTTTGATGTAGAGGGAAATAATTTCAGTTTTTGGGGATCGGTGGTATAGTCATATCCTCTACACAGCACATCAAATTCAAACAAGAAAGCATCCGGATCTTTTGGTGTAAGGCCATGAAATGTAGGGATATGCTGGAGAGGAATTGCTTTCATAGGTGCATTAGCTATAGTGTCCACAATGGGATATTGCAGTGTAGAGGTTTGGGTGTTTGGTTGGTTTTGGGCCATTTGGTCAAATATGTGCCAATAATATTCTGGGATGTCTAGGAGGGTATTCCTAGGCCGACGAGGGGGAATGGCTTCAACAAGAATGGCCTTAACAACACTTCCTTTATCTAGGATGATGAGAGTTCCTAATGTCTGGGGGGATTTTGATTCTTGAGGTTCTTAAACTTCGTTATGTATGATTTTTGCAGCACTTCCCTTTTCTAGGCTGCTTAATGGCTGAATTATCCCAAGAGGAGATCTTGGTCCTTTAGTTTCCCCTGTTTCTCCTCTCCCTTCATAGAGGTTGCTAAGGTTCCCTTCTTGGAATGATTTTGGGCTAGAATCCTCAATTTCTTGAAAATATTGCTCTTCGGTTTGACTATGCACCTCAGCAAAGGCTTAGATGGTGATCCTGTGGCCTGAAGGGAACTAGTAGGTTGTCTAGAAGCAACTTTTCTAGGTCCTACTAAAGGCTGAGATTTTGCTTTCTTAAGGATTTCGTCTATAAAGGTCGATTGGCCAAGGGTCACCAGCCCCTTAGCTTTATCAGACTTCGGTACTGGTTTAGGATTCTTTTCAGGCTTTTTCTGCTTAGTCATGCACAAAAATCAAATGCTAATTTCTACCCAAAAAAACAACAACAAATCTGCAGGAAAGCAGGCAGGGGAGAAGGGCTATTACATCCTCTGTATGCAGGTCCTTACCTTCCGTTTTTAAAACCCAATTCTCTCCTACCAGGTTCTTACACTACTTTTGAAAATAAACAAATGGCTACACTCTTCCCTGGCAACGGTACCAAAATGTTGAGCAGTAAAAAGGGTCTTTTTCACCTCTGTTTACCCTACATTAATTGTCAATCCAGGAATGATTTGTTATCTCAAAGAGCATACTTACTTTGAGGCGGTCATTTGTTAGAGTAATGCTAGTAGTATAGTGCTCTAAAGACAAGAGTAAATGGATGCTTGGAATAAAATCCACTTACAAAAAGAAACCTAAAGCTCAAATCATGCATTTAGAAAGCTACAACAATTTATCAGTCAAGGGTACAGTAATGGTAACTCTTCCCTCTGTAAACTGATGCAATTAAAAAGTAATCAAGGAAAAGATCATCAATCTAGGAACTAGACAACATATGTCAATGTTCACTACAGTCTCAGATCATTTTGCACACCAAAGCGATGATAAATCAATGGAATAGAAACTAATTTTATAAACAGGATTGAACAACAAAACCTTAACCTACAGAAATGAATGCAACCATAATTATATCCTATAGGAATTAAGTAACGATCTTTACTTTACAGATAAATTGAACAACAAACAGAAATAGAACAACAAACTAACAGAAATAAAATATAGAAAAACAACTTAAATCAAATATAAATGTACAACAAACTAGATTAAACACACGACACTCTTAATACTGAAAGGAACAGTAATCTAAGCTTCGATACAACAAGTATGAATCACAGTTATAAAGAAACAGCAATTGTGATCACGACAAAACAATAGTCCCGAATGAACAACAATCACTTTTTAAGAATAAACCATAGATAAATACAGTAGTACTGATTGAGGAGTATACAACATTGTTACTCTATAATCAAACAACAATGGCAATTTAGTCAAGGATAGATGAAATATAACAGAACTGATATGTAAAACAACAAGGCACGTCAGATTACTGAACAGAGCGAATAGAAGAGATCAAACCACACATTAATCAGAAATAATGGTACAGGAGCAAGTGATCCACCAGGGCTGGGCCCTTAGTCTCCAGGGACACATTGCTTAAGGTTACTTCAGAATCAAAGATAGAACGGCAACAATATTTATATATTTAAACATCAAAACTTAGTTACAGTGAATCACTCTTCAAAGAGAGTCAATGATCAAAGTTTCAAGTACAAAGGAGAATTTCATAAAAATAACAATAGTCCATCCCTCAGGCTAGCAGTGCTACCCCTTCTTATAACAACCAAGTGGAGATATCAACGATACAGAAAATCGTTAAGGTAGTGATCCCTCAGGATCAAAGAATCCTGAGGGATTTGCCAAACTGTTAGTTCTCAGTTATCCTCTTGTTCTCTTGCGCTCATTTGGTATCTCCTTTTCCTTTTCTTGGCTGATACGCTCCAGTTTGGATCACCTTGGTTGAATGCAGTTCCCTGTCAAATGGACAACAGTTAACTTTGTCTTGTCTTTTCCTTTGGGATGACAATCTTCCATTTTCTCTTCTTTCTGCATAGAAAAAGGGTAATTATTAGTTATTTCATGTTGCATATAAATCTTCTAGATTTTACCATAATCTCTTGTCATATACCTAGTTCATGATGTAAAGAGGTTATGAATTTTAAAGAAAAGATGAAAAAGTAAATGATAATAGCTTACCTTCTCCAGTGCTCAACATTAGACTAGAGAATAATTTAACCAAATTATTTAAACTTGGTTAAAATTAAGTAGATAGGTGAAGAAATTGATCCAATTGTTTAAGATGGATTAATAATTTAAGTTGTAGGTTAGAACTTAGATTAGGGTAAATCTCCACTCCAAAGGAAAATAAGAAGGGTCTACAAATTTAAATGCACCCTTGGTTGGTAGAAGATAGGCCTTGATTTCAAAATTTAGGAGAAAAGGCACTAAAATGGTATTATGCATGTTTTAAAGACATATAGTTTTTCCTAAGCTTGGCGCTTATAAACAAAAGTGGGAAACGGAAATATGTTTTGTTGTGTAGTGGATAAAGGGTGGGCCCAATCCAAGCTACATGTCAAATCATGAATGTGATCGATGATTCACAATGTCTTCGCCCCCTATTGCCCTTCCTACCTTTATCAGCAGAGGGGGCGGGTCCGAAAAGGTGGCTTCACTTCCCCAATCCCACATTACATGTCACTCCCTAGTTCTTTCATACCCCCCCTCTCAATACCACATACTAACCTTCCCCCTTCCTAAAATAGCCTAATATGCTCCTTCTCGCCAACGGTTCCCCGTGCCTACACTGCTAATCCCTCCACAACACCTATTCCATTGTTTCCCTTACCCGTTATGTATTTAATCCCCCATTAAATTACAGTTAAACTTGCCAATGGTCTCGCACCCTCAACAGACTATTCCTCAAGTATAAAGATCCCATCATCCATTCTCGTTATGCCTTTTTCTGAATCTGATCCCGTCGGTGTTATTTTTGATTTTATCAATTTCGTTTCATGCAGGAAAATTTTCTAGACACTGAGCAAGAAGCCAAGACATCGTAGCACTAGCTTCACCATCATCACCATCCTCCATTTTCAAGATTTTCCTAGGTAAATTACACAACTAGTCAACTTTTTCCAAATTCCTTCAAAATCCCAATATGGCTCGCAAGAGAAAAACCAATGTCAATAGTGAAAATCTTATGGTTCCCGCATCAGTTGACCTTGATCACATCCCCCTCGCTAACACAAACTATAAAATCCCAGAGATGAAGTGTGAATTCGATTTATTTGAATTACACAACTGGCTAAAAGACATCTTTCTTGACCAAAGTGATGAAATTGGCCTCTGGGAACCCAATTTACCCCTTTACATGTTTCTCCAAACCTATCACTTCCCTGAATTTGTCTTCAAATGCCAAGCTTGTTACCTACTAGACTAGAGAGCCATTATGGCCCACAATGGTGAAATTCTATTCACAATTACCCCTCAGCCAACTAACCAAATATTACAAATCCCTCAGAATGATTCCACTATTCCTTTCTTAGTGGAAGCCCTGAATGAATTATATCAGAAATTAACCTTTTATCAGAGATCCAAGATTTTCGAAATCTTCCTACCTGAAGATGCCCAACTCCAAAAAAAGGATCCACCATATCCCTCCTCCATTTTTCCAGACAAAGCTAAACAAATCATTTATATACTCTCATGTTTTCTAAGGTATTATTTAGATGAATGGGTAGATGAACCTACTTTAGGTTTTCTATCCATTTTCTCCACTAAAGAAAAACCCTTCAGTAATTTTCAATTTTAGCTAGTTCCTTACTGACAACATTCAAGAACAATTATTTAAGCTTCGAACTGAAGGAATGTTCAAATATGCCTCTATTCTTGTGTATATGTTTTTATTTATCAAGCAAACAAGTTCCCATTTGCAGTACAAAAGTTGAATGAATAGGGGGAGCCACACTCAGTCATTTTTTGGACATCCATGCCAAGATGAAATTCAGAAGAATACAACTTCAAAGACTTTATTGATCAATTTATTCATCCATCTACATCTTTTTTGAGTAGTGAAATAGTACCCTAGGTCAGTGCAGAGATTAAGAAGATTTTATACCTAAGTGAGTAGGTCAGAACATGTGATTGGTATTTATACCAGAATTACACCAAAATAAGAATGTATGGGTGTGATTTGTGACCTTATAAAATGCCTAAGTATCTCCCAAATGGGATTTTTTCTTTAGAATACATCAGGTAAATGATATACTCGGATGAGGTCCATTTTGTGTTAGATAGGACCATTTATTTGTAACAACAGGAAAGCAATAGATGAGGCAGATATCCTCCTAAAACATATGAATTTTCCCTTGAGTTTCATTTGGTCATATGACCCATTTGATATGATATCTAAATTAAGAGTGGAACAAAAAACCAGTCCATATGTTCATACTCAGAGGCCTGAAATCAAGAAATACATGAACCAAGATGAATGGGAATAAAATGCTCTACAGGAGGCATAGGAGTAGCTGTTGTCTATTTGCTACTTCACAAACTCCCACACCTCAGGAAAAAGTAGAGAAACGGCCATGGGAAGAAGACTCTCTTTGAGTCACATAGGTTTTAGCCAAAGAATTCAAAATTTACACTAAGAAAGCAAGAACAAATCCTAAGATAGATTTTTCAAAAGAAGGAGTAGGGAAGCTCCTATAGTACTCAAGACTCCACATTGTCTAGCAAGGGATAACATCTTTACAATATCTCCATTCTCTTTAGTCTCACAAGAGAATCCAGATACAAATCAAACATTAGAATTAATCCAAGGTCAAAGGGAAACACGTATCTTTGACAAGTATAAGGAAATAAAATATAAAAATGAGCTTCTCAATGTCAGCACTTATGATCAATTTCAAAAATAATCTTCCTCTACATAGCATAGGCTCTTGTCAGCCTTCGACACTGAGAAAAGAAGAATGCAAATGGAATTCTTGTAGGTATAGGTCCCCCACCCTAAAGCTACAATAGATTACAGGAAAACTACATTTGAGTTTGATGCAAAGGATGTCCATCCTATAGATCAGATGGACATGCACAAGTAGACTGGGGAGATGATCTATTCTACATTGAAAAGTATATAAATGACAGCTTCCAAATTGCAGGTATCCCTTACTAATATTCAATCCCAATTAAAAATTGAAAAATATTCGTCTTTAGCAAAATATAATAAGATAAAATCCTTGGAATAATTGGTCATTAAGATAGGATATGAGCCAAGCAATGTTAAGGCATCAGAAGAAATAGTTAAGAAGAAGAATTATGACATAGAAGCACTCAGAAAATAATTGAAAATGTCAGCAACTAAGGATCCACAAGCAAAAGAAGTGGGAGAGACAAAGAGCCAAAAATAAGATATGCTCAAATTAATTATGGGAAAAAATGCATAGATAAGGGACATGGAAGTAGAAATGGACAAGCTGATCAAGGAGAGAGAACAAAATGCACATCTAGCTATAATCCCACTTGATGCAGTACCTCTTGCAACAATAGTGCAAACAAGAGGCTCTACATCAACTATAGCAGGAGTAGCTACAACACAATAAGAGTTTCTACATCTACAGCCGCCCTGCACAAACTTATGATGAGCCAAGTAAACTAGTAAAATCCATGGAATACATGTCTTTGCAAGGGGAGGAAATCAAGAAAGTACAATCATAGGTGAGGATTCTACAAGAATAGAAAGAAAGAATTGAGAATTCTCAATTGACATAGGTACACCAATCCCAGAGACTGATATAAAGGATACAACAATTGGAAAATGAATTTGACATGGCTGATGCCTTAGCTCGGGCTAAGAAGAACATATGGATAGATATCAACAAATCAATAACAAAGATTTGGCCATTAATATAGATTATTTTTTAGCAGAAGGATTTGATTCAGAAATCCAAAGGAGCCATTCAAGAAATTAGGGGAATGCTGGGAGACAAGCCAACTGAAGCCACATAGCTCTTTAAATTTCTAAATTCTGAAAATAGAGATAATTTAGAAAAACTGGAAATAGAAGAAAAAACTGAGACCATATTAGAAATCAAGAAAGTATTAAGCAAAAGAAATCTTATGTTGTAGCTAAAGAAAAAATGTCAAGTTCTGGAAATTGTTGTCCAGAGATTCTTCAATAAGTTTACGATCCTCAGTCAAAAGGGACAAGTCTGCTAGTGTTAAATGACACATTAATGACATTGCCCAATTATAGCTAGAAATTGATGGCCATTACCAAAGACAACACCAAATTTGCAGGAATAAAGGGGACTATAACAGGGAAAGCTTTCCTATAGGAATTGGAATTTGATTTGTACATGCATCATAAGATCAAATACATTTTTATTAGTAAGCCCACCTTTGCCAAATATACAGAGGTAGATGAAGTTTACAGGAGGTTACTCAAATTGTCAGTTCCAAGTGAAGAAAGGTCAAAAACATTATGCGAGTTACTTGAGTAAAAAGTCAGTTCTTCTTCAGCAGTAGGACAAACAACACAACAAAAGTAAAGGGCCAGATCAACAAGAATCTCCAAAAAATTAGTGCCAGCAACCCAAGTAGTTCAAGTTTTCCTATATTTTTATAAATTAGAGATATAATTAGTTTAGAAATTCCTAAATTACAACCTGGTCAGTTATGATAGGATATTTTGTGAATAAACTTATAAATATTTCTCCTTTCGAAGTATTATGGGTTGGTTTTTTCATCTCATAAATCTATTGTACATTTTTGAGCTTCAGTGGACTTATCAGTAATACAGAAAGCTCTTTCATGGGATTCTTGTTTCAAATTGTTGGTGAAGTGCCTCTATTGTTTTATGTGTTTATTATTTTTTTTTTTACCATACTCATGTGTTTTCATAGTCTGAATTATTCAATAGAAAGTTGAAGAACAAAATTTGTTTTGATGTACACTTTGATTCTGGCTTTGAATAATTTTAATGTTTTTGACTGATATTAAGTAAATGCATTCTTAATTGCTCTTTAATTAATGGAATTTCTTTCTCTTCTTCTTATTCAATCCATTTAAAATTAAAGAATCCAATTAGTTTGGCTACCTTTCCCTCTAAAATCTATCTGCAAAATACTGAAACAGATCCATCTTTTAAGTCATAGACTCCATATCCAAATGGTAATCTAGACATCAATAAACCATACAATTAAAACCAATTTATAAACCAAACATTAAACCTTTATAACTAGCCTAAGATCCGAAAAAAAACAAATTTAAATATGATAGAGAGATCCCTCTCTGAAGCTAGTAGGGCTAGATCTAAGCTTCCAAAGTGGTTTTATGGTTACCTTTGTAATTTCTCTAGCAACCTCAGAAATTACAGAGTGATAAAATAGTGGCGACAATACTAGGGAATGAACAAACCTTCATTTATAAAGATTCATTTCCCTAGTTTAAAAAACTTTATTTCAAGAAAAGTAATGGTTCAAATTTCATAAATAAATGTTCAGAGGTTGTAAACTGTGTAAATAATTGAGTTGTGTGTTTAATATTAAAGATCTGCCTCTAAAAAGAGTTCACACCAGATCACATCCTGATCCAAAACCCCCCAAGATCTTAGATGACCCTTAAAAATTGATTAGAAAAAGAAGTTTAGATGAAAGTCAAGGAAGTAATAGCCCCTTACATAGGGACAACTCTCTCCTAGAGAAATTTGTCACTATATAGGATATTCAATTTGACTTACCATTTAAACATAGTCTCTTTAGGATTAAGTCTGAAAGTTTTGTGGATGAAATAGTAATTGATCAATCCTTGCTACAACCTTATATATTTGAAGGTCAATCTGTTGAACCATATTTTGATTAGCAAACCCTCCAAAACTTCAATAAGTTACAACATCTAGTATCAGAACTTGATCAAGCTGTACATGAAGCCTATATTCAACAATATGTTGAGCTTTCTACCTTGACTATTGGAACATCTTCTATTTCCTCTCAATCTGTTCATCTTGCATCAATTAGTCCCACTTCTTCTATAATCTGCACTACTTCTCCATTAGTATCACATATATTGACCCAACCTATCTTAAGAACTCCTACATCTATACCTCCCATAAGCTCACATATTGTTGAACCCAATATGGCAGCTCGTTATGCTCCCTTGGTCTTACCCAGGAAATTGCATCCTATGCCCCAAGATTATTAAACAAGAATTCCTCAATTTGATGCCAGTGGTGGCATCCCTACACAACAACATGTAGATCAAATGACTAATTTCTTTGATCTTCAGTAAGTGGAAGAAAGTGATGTAAATATGATGCTTTTTGCCCAAAGTTTGGGTGGAGAGGTAAGAAAATGGTTTAGAAATTTAACAACAACTAGTAAAGCTGATCTTGATGCCTTTCATAAGGCTCCCTAAAATAGGTGGTAAACCAAAAATAATCCCCTTCATATTCTGAGTGAATATAAAAACTTAAAAAGAGGACCTAATGAAACTATGGAAGAATATTGTGATAGGTTTAATAAAGTTTATAACGCAATTCTAGCTGCTATTAAAAATCCACCGAGATTGACCCTTATCCATTTCCTTGAAAGATTTGATGTGGATATGGCATATCAATTGATAGAGAGAGACCCTACTATATTAGAGGAAATTTAAGTTAATGCCCTTAAAGTTGAGGCTAATTTATTAGCCAAAAAAGCGAAACTAAAAACTAAACGAAGGGTTACTATCAAGGAGGAACCTTTCTCCTCTTCTCCATCTGATTATAAAATAGATAATCTACTCATAACAATGGAGAGGATGATGGAGAGGATAAGTATAGCTGATAAGGCTCCTCCTAGAGAATACCAGCCTTCTCCCTAAATCATAAATTCTAATTTTACGAGAAATACACCCAAATCAAACAAAGGGAACAAAAAGGTCTGGATTAGTAGATCAAACCTCCATTTCAAGAGAACTATACAGATGAGGAGGGAGAATTAGCTTAAGATATTAATGATACTCAGATCAATTTAATGGGAGTAAATGAAAATGACTCTACATTTCTTACTCAAGAAGAGCAATACCTTTTCCTACTTTCACAAGATGAAGTAGATCCTGAGGAATCAGAAGATTACAAGCAAGGCTTTGAAAATGAAATTATGGAAATGTATAGGAAATATAACGTAAGGAGTAAGAAAACAACTGATAATCCTACTAAAAAAAAATTGATATTCCCAATAAAAAGGCAACTAATACCACTGCTAAGAAAAATCTTGACATTCTTGCTAACAAGAATGCAGATGTTCCAACCCAAAAGACATATGATACTCTCTTCAAAGCAGCTCAAACTGATAGTCCCTCTACTGGCCAACAGAAAGATATTTCCCAAAAGGATTTGGTTGTGAAACAAGATTCCCTCAATCTAAAAAAAACTTAAACATCATTCAACATAGAAAATGAATTAGCAAAACTTAAAATATCCTTTCCTTTAATGGAACTTATGAATAAAACTACATACAAATTATAAGTGATAAAAGCTTTGAATATAGGGGAAGTACAGATACAATGAGTGTATTTGATGATCAACCATAAATACTGTTCGGGCCTGAAGTTGATGGAAAACCCCAAGATGGAGATGTACCTCCATTTTACATCAATTTGAACATTCATGATAAAAATTTTCACAATGCAATGCTTGACTCAGGGGCTTCTCACAATCTCATGCCTAAGGTTGTCATGGAAAAATTAGGACTCGATATCACTAGAGAATACAAAGATCTGTATTCTTTTGATTCAAGTAAAGTAAAATGCCTAGGTTTCATTAAGGATTTGCGTGTCAATTTAGCACAAGTACAAGCCAAGAGCTTGGTAATGGACATAGTTGTTGCTGACATACCTCCTAAATATGGCATGTTACTATCTCGCTTGTGGGGAGCTAAACTGCAAGGAACCCTTCAAATGGATATGGATTATGCTACCATTCCAGTGTTTGGTCAGCGCAAGAGATTATATAGGGAAAAAATATGGTTAGAAGTCAAGATAAACCCCAAAATTATCCCTTATATTTAGTCCATTCAGACCTTGATTCTTTCATTTTGTACAATGTGTTAGAGTCAGTTTGGTCGAGTCCTCCGTCAGGGATCATAACTCTTTATGCATTTCATGATTAGGTGCCCCGCTCCACTCTTCCAGTTTGCATTTCACTAGGGACATGCCATGATCTGACGGAGAAAGTCTCGCTAGTCATTTTCCCTCATGTCTGGCCCCTGTTGGTTCAGGTCTTGGTCCATAATCACTGAAATTCATGATAGTCAAGGTCTGGTCATATTACAGGAAAAAGTCATTTTTTATGATTGTGTCTAGGAAACCATCAAATTGGTCTATGAAAAAACATGTCCAGAACATGCCATGCAGGCCAGGGGGAGACCTTATACAGCTATGGTCCAAAAAGCTTCATCATCAGCTGAAGAGACATCAACTCTTCTTCAAAACTCTGTTTTGAAGAAAAGTCAAACAAGGTCATTTATGAAAAAAAATTCCAAAAATGCACAAGTTGATTTTTCAGATGCAGTCATCGTTTCTATGGCCAAATGCCTAGTCACACAATCCCTGCAAAGAAATGCCGAAAATCCCATCATGAGAGCCAAAATTTCAGAGGGCAGCATAAAACTCAGGGTACAAGTAGCAGTAATGGCATCAGAAAATTCATCAGAGTATGAGGAGGGGACCCACAGTGGCACATCTTCAGGAGAGAGGGCCTATAGGAGACATCGCCAGAGTGGCAGACATCTTAGAGATGAGCCAAACACCCTCACTGAGCTGCAGGCATGCCCGCTCGCCATGTCTTGTTTCTAGCACTTGGCATGTTATGAATTTTGTCAAAGGGTGGCAAATGTAAGAGTCCATCATGAGTTGGCCCGCCTTTTTGCACTTCATCTACAGGGAGGTCAATCCATCCTGGCTGGGGTCACTTTCACCTTGACACCAGAAACCATATCAGTGGCAACAGGAATACCGAACATTGGAGAGCAGTGGCATAAGAAAAAGAAGGTGGAGAGGCATCATTATGAGCCTTACATCAAGAATAGCTGCTTGAGCCAACTCACCAGAGTTTTTCCATTAAAATTTTTGAGAGATGAGTATGCCCCACTCATGAGATTGATCATGAAGTATTTCAGTTGCGAGGGGAGGTTTTCACACCTTTATGCATATCACATCAAGTTGCTTATGCACTTCACCCAAGTGTGGATGATGAGCCTCCCATTTTTCATTTGCAACAACATTGAGAAGATGAAAAACTTCATGCGGCACAGGACCCCTCGATAGCAGCTAAACAGTGTCTATCATTTTTCTCTCATCCGGATTTTGGTGGACCATCAGTTAGGATTGCATGATATTGCTTGGGAGGACTTCATCTCCCGTGATTTCTTCAGTGCTCCATCATTGGTACCAGAGGCAGAGCATGAGGTGGGGGGTCCTTCACATCAGTTTGAGCGCCATGATACTACCACCATGCCAGTATACATCACATACCAGAAGGGTAGTAAACTGTTGTTCGCGGCAGCAAAGCGAGTGTTATCTCCACCCGGGGTGGAAGGGGCCTCGCTTCCAACATCAACACCACAGGAGCAGGGTAAGGGCAAGGAGCCAATGCAGGAGGAGGGGCCATCAGGTGCACAAGAGACTGGTGTTATCCTCATTCCGGATGAAGAGATAGAGGCAGAGAATGCCAAACTTAGGATGATCATTCAAGAGCAGGACACAGAAATCAAAGACTTGATACTCAATTTCGAGAGGGCCAGATGGGTCATCAAGTATCTGGAGCAGAGAAACAAACAGCTTGAGGACCAACAGATGATCATGGAGCTGCAAAGCATTCGTGAAAATCAACAAGCTGTCCAGCAGAGAGGGATCGAGCTCACTACCTTGGAGCAAGAGATCAACAACGACCTTGAGTCTTGGTTGGAGCGGGTCAATCTACACTTGGAGAAGCAGTTGGATAAATCTAATAGGGAGAAATACATGCTAAGGTGCATGACTCATCACTACCAGGCCCGAAACATGAGCTCCAAAGCAAGAATCAGGAGCCTAAACGCAAAATTAAGCAAAGCGATAAAAGAGGCAAAGGAGCAATATCGGCTTCGAATCTTGGTTGAGGCTTCCTTGGCACAGCATACCACTTCATAGGGAACCTCCAGCCCAAATTTCAAAAAATTTGGGAAAATTTTGGTCACAGGCAAATTTTTTGGACACAAAACAGAAAATTCCTCCCTGTGTGCCACGCCACTAGCGCGATGCTAAAATTCTAGGGCTCTAATCGAGGAACGAATCGCATATTTGGATTCATCATTGAAAAATACAACTACTGGTGTCCGTGCAAGAATTTTTGACAAGATCTGGGCCTCTTAAAGGTCAAAAATCATCCAAAAATGGCCACTCTTCCACTTTTTTGACACACAGAAAGCAGTCTTGGGAGAATGAAGATTTGTGGGGGAAAATGAGCACCAAATTTGGAAATTCCAGTGGGGTTAGAAAGTAGGCATGACCTTCTTTCCAACAAGCCCACGTGGGCACATCTTGGACACCTGCAAGTGCCCCAAAACGGGCTCCAAAGTGGCATGACGCATAGAGAATTTGGCGCGGTGCACAGAGGAAAAAACTGCCAATTTGCTCCCGTTTCGCGAAATTTCAGGTCGTGACTTCTCCAAGTGGGCCCAGTCATCTACACTTCGGTTTTTTGGCACCAAAGGTGGAATTTAAAGAGTTTTCTCTCCAGATGGGCATATATCCAAGTGGCAAAGGAATGCAAAGGGTCACCCCAGCCAAATGTCATGCTTGAGAATGTTGCACCTGTAGCTGATGGTTGGCTCTCCATCTCCATTTCGAAATGATTTGAGTAACTTCCCAACCCCTAGGCGTTCTATCTCTTCCTCCCACATTCTAGATATTGTAAGCATGTTATTTGCAAAGGGTTGGCTTGTAACTTATAGGAGACTGTGGGAAAGAAACTTTGTTTCTGCACTGTATATTCTTACAGAGAATTAATGAAAGGCAGCGGCTCTGTTTCATGAGATTCATGTGGTTGTGAGTGTAGCAAATGTGCCTCTTATGTTTCATATGTACCTTGTTATGTTTCATAGTTCCATTGCATATTCATTTCTGGTGAAATTTTTTGAGTGAGATCAGGTAGAATTCAATTCTATTGCTCTACCTGTGGGAAAATTTCATGTGCAGTGTTTCATTCTTCTGTTAAAAAGGATTCATGTTGTCCATGCCCTTTTCACCTTCTTAATCAATCTCTTCATTTCGTTGTTATGTTCCATAGTTTCATTTCGTATTCATTTCTGGTGAAATTTTTTGAGTGAGATCAGGTAGAATTCAATTTTATTGCTCTACTTGTGGGAAACTTTCATGTACAATGTTCATTCTTCTGTTGAAAAGGATTCATGTCGCCCATACCCCTTTCACCTTCTTAATCAATCTTTCCATTCCGCCATATTTTAAAACTAAATTGCTATGCTTTCAGCCTACCTTGCCTCACGAAATAATTTGTGCCTTCATGTTAATTTCTCTGTTCATTGAAGTCTAGTGGTCCCATAACATCCCAGAAACACAATCATTCATAAAAATCACTCCTTGTTTTCATTTCCACTTACTAGCCTAAGACAAATAGTTCGTTTCAAAGTCATCTCAGTCCTTTTCGTTCATCTATTCATTGGGTGTGACCCGGAGAGAGCCCTCTCGTGTTCTGGTAGTGTTAGCAACCAGACTGAGCGTGGTTTGTGGTTACCCTGAATTTTGCCTTCCTTCAGCCTAAGGCGGATTTAGGTGCTAACATAGTGGCGACTCCACTGGGGACGAAATCAAATCCCCTTGGTTTTTAATAATTCTAAGCTTCTGGATGATAAGTTTAGGATTTGATAGGCTAATGTAAAATAGGTTGTGTCCTTTGATTTTTCTCAATAGCACGTTGGCTTCGAGATGATATACCAGAGCCAATCCAGACCCGGATCCTCCTCATATCTACGAAAACCCCAATTTGATCCCCAGACTCCTTTGTCAAGAAAACACCATAACTCTTGTGTTCAAATCCCATTCATGTCCTATCATTTTTGAGTATCTTGAAGAGCTTGAGTTTGACGAACGGTTTGAGATATCATTGTTTGAGTCTATTCCGAAAGGGCTGTTGATTATACTGTCCCCAATCCGCAACTTCTTGTAGACCTCGAAACAGAAAGAGCTAATAGATTAATTGATAATTACATTGCAACACAGCCTCAAATCCAATTGCAAGCCCCTTGCAAACTGTGCACACACCTCCAAGGCCAAATCCACCAAGAATGATGGCTGCCTGTTTTACACCCCTTGATCTACCCCAAATTCTAGATGATATGCCCACTGATTACCAAAGCAAAATCCCATTCTTTGATGGCACTCCTAACAGCATTACTGCACAGCAAAACGTGGAGAGAATAACAGACTTCTGTGAACTTTATGAGATCGATGCGGAGAACGTGGCAATGAGGCTCTTTGTACAAACATTTGCAAGTGATGTGAGGAAATGGTTCAGAGGTTTGACGGCTGCAAGTATCACTACCTTGGCTGAACTACAAAGACAATTTTTGAACCGGTGGGAAGTGAAAAAGAATCCTCTTCAAATTCTGTCCGAATATGAGCAAATCAAGAGAAACTTTGGTGAGTCAGTCCAAGATCATTGCATGAGATTCAATACAGTGTATAATGAAATTCCAAATGATCTAAGGCCACCCGTGGCACTAGCCATGTTGAAATTTCCGAATGGTTTTGATGTTGATATTGCTTATCAATTGAGAGAAAGAGAACTGGCGACAATGGAAGACATGCAGAAAATTGCGGTCAGCGTTGAGGCAAATCTGTTGTCAAAAAGAGTTAGAGCGAAAGCAGAGAAGAAAACCACTGTGAAAGAAGAATCTTCTTCAATGGATCAGATTCTCAAAAATGTAGAGCAGATGCTTGAAAGGGTAAAACTTGACAAGCCAGAATCACAAGTTAGGAATCCTAACTTTCGTGGTCAGCAGCAGCCACAATATAGGATAAGACAGAGAGATCAGCGAACTCAAGAGCAGACTGCACAACAGCCGATACAAACACCTTTGCAGCAGAATTTTGTACATGGACTAGAGTCAGATGAGGATGGGAATGTAATAGGCTAAGAAAACCATCTCTTTATTCCAGATGAGTTTCCTACTTACATATCGAAGAAGAAGAATGTGCTGTGAATTCAGCTGCACACCAAGACACTGATTTTATTCTAGCTAGTGACACTGTGTTGGAAGAAGAATCAGAGGAATATCAAAGGGGGTACATGAATGCTCTATCTGCACAGCAAGAACGATATTCACTTAGAAACAGATATGTGTTGGCCAAACCAATTCAGAAAAAGGAGGGTGAAATAACAAAAAATGATTCATCAGCTACACAAAGAAAAGGAAAGGAGGCGGTTGGTCCGGAGAGCAGCAAATCAAAATCAGAAGAACAATCACAGCAACCTGCCACCTCAAAGGAAAAGGAAAGGAAAGAGATCCTAGTCAAAGAGGTAGAAAAAACTCCCACTTTTAGCCTAGAGAACGAGATTTCTAAGTTAAAGGTATCCATCCCCTTGACTAAAGTAATGGAGAACAACAGTTATAAAGGATAGATTTCTAAAATGTTGAATTTGGACCCAATGTCTGACATGGTAAATGTAGAAGATGACGAGCCTGAAATGATTTTTGGGCAAGCATTAAATGGTGAGTCTCATGACAACGAGGTGCCACCTTTCTACATTAGTTTGAGGTTGCATGATTTCGTTTTACATAATGCCATGTTCGATTCCGGAGCTTCTCACAATCTCATGCCCAAGGCTATCATGGATAAGCTTGGTCTGGACATCACTCGGCAATATCATGATCTCTATTCACTCGATTCCAGCAGAGTAAGATGTATAGGTCTCATCAAAGACTTGGTTGTGACTTTGGATCAGCTTCCTATGAAAAATGTCTTGATGGATGTGGTGGTAGCAGATATTCCTCCAAGGTTTGGCATGCTTCTTTCTAGGTCTTGGGTACCAAAATTGAAAGGGACACTATAGCTGGATTTCTCCTATACAACAATCCCAGTGTTTGGACAAATGACGAAGTTATATCGGGAACAAAAGATGAAATATTGATCACAAGCAAGGAGAAACCGATAAATCATCCTATTAACTATGTACATACAGATTTAGAGTCTTTTGTTTTCTTTTCAGATAGTTTAAATGAGATAGATAGTCAGATGGTAGAAGCAGACGACATTCCAGAAATAAAAGAAAATTTTAGAGAAATATTGAAGAAAGAAGGACAAGAAAAGCAGTGAAAGATTGGGTAATCGGCTGAAAATGATGGACAGCAGGCAGACAAGGCACGGCAAATAGATTTTCAGCACTTACAAGAGGAGGAAGAAGGCTTGTGGACCATGGATTTCGATGGAGCAGTAGGGAATGATGGTGCCGATATTGGTATTTGGGTACGCAATCCTTTCTCCACCCCAAACAAAGTGCCTAGTAGCGTGAGAGTTTGCTCTTACAAGCTGGCCTTTGAATGTTCAAATAATGAAGCTGAATATGAAGCTCTGATTGCTAGCCTGAAGATTCTTAGAAAGCTAAATGAAAAAAGGATTTCGGTATATGGCGACTCCGAGTTGGTAATAAAAAAGGTCAAAGGTGAGTATCAGGTAAAACATCCTAGGATGTGGGCCTATCGTAATGCAGTTTTAGACATATTGAAGTTATTTTTAGAATACACGTTGACATGTGTGCCTCGTATACAAAATAGTATTGCTGATGCTCTTGCCAAGGCAGTGACCCACTTGAAGATCCCCATGAACTCCAGCAATAAATTTGAAATCCATGTCAAGCACCATCCAGCCATTCCAGACAATCAGAGACATTGGCAAGTGTTTCAAGATGATGAGGATATTAAATATTTTCTGCTCAACAAAGGCAAGTTCAAAGAAACCTCAATCTTTATGGAAAATGATGAGGACAAAGGGAATGGTACAGATGAAGTGCAGATCAATCAAATGGACGTATTGCAGCTGAAGAATAACATCATTCCTAAAGGCTTGATACCTCTAGAAGAACTTTTTGATCAGGATGATGTAGCCCGCAAGCCAACATTGCAACCAACAGAGAGGGGTGTAGAAGAGGTCAACATCAGTACAACTGCCAATCCAAAGTTGGTAAAATTGTCCAAAGCATTACCGCCAAAGATCAAAGACAAATATATCAGTTTGATGGCTTCATTTGCAGATGTATTTGCTTGGGATTATTCTGATTTAAAGACCTATGATACAAATATCATTCAACACACAATACCTATCAAGCCCAACCAAAAACTATTTAGACAAAAGCTGAGGAGGATAAATCCAAAGTTGCTGCCATCCATTGAAAAAGAGGTAAATAGGTTGTACAAATCAGGTATCATTGTGCCCATCAGATTTTCAGATTGGATATCTAACTTAGTGCCTGTACATAATAAAACCGGTGAGATCCGCATATGCATTGATTTTAGAAATCTAAATAAAGTCTCATTGAAGGACAACTATCCGCTGCCCAAGATGGACCATATACTTCAGCGAGTAGTGGGGGCATCTCGTATGTCGCTGCTTGATGGTTATTCTGGATATAACCAAATTTCTGTCCATGAAGATGATAGAGACAAGAAAACATTCACCACTCCATGGGGAACCTTTCACTATGCCAAAATGCCATTCATTTTAAAGAATGCAGGTGCCACATTTCAGCGGGCAATGGACTTGGCGTTTGCGAATGAGAAGGAGGTGTTTTTGGTGGTGTACTTGGATGACTTGACGGTGTTTTCAAAGTCTGATGAAGAACACATGCATCACCTAAAAATTGTCTTTCAAAAATGCAGGAAATGTGGTCTATCGTTGAATCCTAAGAAGAGCTTGTTCCCCATGGAGGAAGGCAAATTACTTGGGCACATCATTTCAAAAGATGGCATTCGTATAGACCCAACACATGTGCAAGCAATTCAGCAAATCGATCTGCCTAGGAACAAAAAGGAAATACAATCATTCAATGATAAGATGAATTTTCTGCGTCATTTTGTGCCTAATCCTGCAGAACACTTGAAAGAAATGACCAACATGCTTAAGAAGGACAGCCAGGTGAAATGGAGGGATGAGGCTATAAAATCTTTCAATTCGGTCAAATTGGCTCTTTCCTTAGCACCAGTTCTAGTAATCCTGGACTATACTCAGGATTTCATAGTGTTTTCTTTTGCTTCGGAGCATACTATGGCAGTAGTATTATTGCAGAAGAGAGAGGGTCATGAAAGACCCATTGCATTTTTTCAGCAGGGCTATAAGGGATGTAGCTTTGAAGTGCAACATCATTGAGAAGCAAGCCCTGGCATTGGTGAAGGCATTGAAGGATTTCTGGGTATATATCCTACATTCTCACATTCTGGCCTATGTTCCTAATACTGCTATAAAAGATGTTTTAGTGCATACCGATCCGGAAGGGAGAAGAGGCAAATGGATTGCAGCCTTGCTAGAATACGATGTGGAGATAAAGCCCATAAAGCTGGTCAAAGGACAGGGGTTGACGAAGTGAATGGTAGAATCAAATTTGCATGCTTTGGACATAAATCTGATTGCTGCTTTATCTGATGAAAACGATGAAGAAACGCCAATTCAGATATCTGAAATGTTCACTCATTCTCCATGGTATTCTGATATCATATATGTACTCAAAAATTTGTCACCTCCACCCGACATGACTAGGAACAAAGCGAGAACACTTAAGTTGAAGGCTGCCAAGTTCTGCGTTCTTAATTTAGCACTGTATTGGAAAGACCCCAATGGAGTTTTGTTAAATTGTTTGGTGGAAGAGGAAGCAAAGCAAGTTATGGAGGACTGCCATCAAGGAGATTGTGGAGGTCACCTCTTTTGGAAGTCAACAACGAACAAAATTCATAGAGCAGGGTATTATTGGCCGACTTTATTTGCTGATGTATATAAGATGGTCAAGCGCTGTCACAAGTGCCAAGTTTTCAAAGGCAAGCGAAAGTTACAGCCCCTGCCACTCAAGCCCATAGAGGTGAGCGCCCCTTTTTAGCAATGGGGTTTGGATTTCATCGGCGAAATACACCCCGCTTCTTCCAGACAACATAAATGGATCCTCACAGCCACAGATTACTTCACAAAATGGATTGAGGCGATCCCCACCAGACAGGCCACAAATGCGGTGATCATTTCATTCCTCAAAAATAACATCTTGTCCCGCTTTGGTTGTCCGAACAAGCTATTCACCGATAACGCAGCAGCATTCAAGTCAAAGTGGATGATAGAATTTTGTCATAAATATCACATTATCTTGGGTCATTCAACTGCCTATCATCCGCAAGGCAATGGATTAGCAGAGTCCTCAAACAAATCATTGGTCAACATAATCAAGAAGCTGTTGGAAATGAACAAGAAGAACTGGCATAAAAGGCTGGTAAATGCGCTTTGGGCAGATCGGGTAAGCCAAAAGAAGTCCATAGGTACATCACCATTTGAGCTAGTTTATGGAGTTGATACGATATTTCCTTCCTCTCTCGCTGCCCCGGTTGTTAGACTTCTTCAGGAGGCCGGCAGCGAAGAAGATCCCATGCAAAGGAGGCTAAATCAAATGGTCCACTTGCAGCAGACCAGAGAAGAAGTCTTCAAGAACACATCCAAATTGTAGGAGAAAATCAAGAAAATTTATGATAGAAAGGAAAAGATGGATAGATTTTGGGTAGATGATGTAATGCTAAAATGGGATGCAAGAAATGAGGAGAAAGGCAAGCACGGAAAGTTTGAAAATCTGTGGAAAGGTCCTTTCAAGGTCGCAACATATAGGGGTCAGAATGCCTTTCTTCTGAAGGAAATGAACAGAGAAGAATGTCCTAGAGGGCCGATCAATGGTCGACTGCTCAAGCGGTATCACTGTTGATCTATGAACACTGCTTCCACTGTCATTGTAAATACCATTTTTATTTCAATTTGGTTTTAGTCTGTAAAGTCAGTTTTTGAGTTATTTTAATGTCACGTTTGAGTCAGTCTTTTGGTCTTTCAATTTTATAAATAATTCAGAGTCCTGCATTGTTTATCAAGATTACGACTCCATAGCCCAATGGACAAAAGGAACTGTCTAGCTCCTCCAGAGATCTACTGTTCTTGGCACCTCCAAGGAGCTACCATCCCCCATTGGAGCCAATGTTAGAGTCGGCCTGGTTGAGTCCTCCGTCAGGGATCAAAACTCTTTATGCATTTCATGATTAGGTGTCCCGCTCCACTCTTCTAGTTTGCATTTCGCTAGGGACATGCCATGATCTGATGGAGAAAGTCTCGCTAGTCATTTTCCCTCATGTCTGGCCCCTACTGGTTCAGGTCTTGGTCCATAATCACTGAAATTCATGATAGTCAATGTCTGGTCATATTACAGGACAAAGTCATTTTTTATGATTGTGTCTAGGAAACCATCAAATTGGTCTGTGAAAAAACATGTCCAGAACAAGCCATGCAGGCCAAGGGGAGACCTTATATAGCTATGGTCCAGAAAGATTCATCATCAACTGAAGAGACATCGACTCTTCTTCAAAACTCAGTTTTGAAGAAAAGTCAAACAAGGTCATTTATGAAATTTTTTTCCAAAAATGCACAAGTTGATTTTTCAGATGCAGTCATGGTTTCTATGGCCAAATGACCAGTCACACAGTCCCCGCAAAGAAATGTCAAAAATCCCATCATGAGAGCCAAAACTTTAGAGGGCAGCATAAAACTTAGGGTACAAGCAGCAGTAATGGCATCAGAAAATTCATCAGAGTATGAATAGGGGACCCACAGTGGCACATCTTTAGGAGAGAGGGCCCATAGGAGACATCACCGAAGTGGCAGACATCTTAGAGATGAGCCAAACACCCTCACTGAGCTGCAGCCATGCCCGCTCGCCATGTCTTGTTTCCAGCACTTGGCATGTTATGAATTTTGTCAAAGGGTGGCAAATGTCAGAGTCCATCTTGAGTTGGCTCGCCTTTTTGCACTTCATCTACAGGGAGGTCAATTCGTCCTGGCTGGGGTCACTTTCACCTTAACACCAGAAACCATATCAGTGGCAACAGGAATACCGAACATTGGATAGCAGTGGCATAAGAAAAGGAAGGTGGAGAGGCATCATTATGAGCCTTACATCAAGAACAGCTGCTTGAGCTAGCTCACCAGATTTTTTCCATTTAAATTTTTGAGAGATGAGTATGCCCCACTCATGAGATTGATCATGAAGTATTTCAGTTGCGAGGGGAGGTTTTCACGCCTTTATGCATATCACATCAGGTTGCTCATAAACTTCACCCGGGTGCAGATAATGAGCCTCCCATTTTTCATTTGCAACAACATTGAGAAGATGAAAAACTTCATGTGCCACAAGACCCCTTGATAGCAGCTAAATAGTGTTTATCATTTTGCTCTCATCTGGATTTTCGTGGACCATCAGTTAGGATTGCACAATATTGCTTGGGAGGACTTCATCTCCCGTGATTTCATCAGCGCTCCACCGGTGGTACCAGAGGCAGAGCATGAGGTGGGGGGTCCTTCACATCAGTTTGAGCGCCATGAGACTGCCACCATGCTAGTATACATCACATACAAGAAGGGCAGTAGACCATTGTTCGCGGAAGCAAAGCAAGTGTTATCTCCACCCAGGGTGGAAGGGGCCTCGCTTCCGACATCAACACCACAGGAGCAGGGTAAGGGAAAGGAGCCACTGCAGGAGGAGGGGCCATCAGGTGCACAAGAGACCGGTGTTATCCTCATTCCGGATGAAGAGACAGAGGCAGAGAATGCCAAACTTAGGATGATCATTCGAGAGTAGGAAACAGAAATCAAAGACTTGATACTCAATTTCGAGAGGGCCAGATGGGTCATCAAGTATCTGGAGTAGAGAAAAAAACAGTTTGAGGACCAACAGACGATCATGGAGCTGCAAAGCATTCGTGAAAATCGACAAGCTATCCAACAGAGAGGGATTGAGCTCACTACCTTGGAGCAAGAGATCAACAACGACCGTGAGTCTTGGTTGGAGCGGCTCAATATACACTTGGAGCAGCGGTTGGATAAAGCTAACAGGGAGAAAGACATGCTGAGGCGCATGACTCATCACTACCAGGGCCGAAACATGAGCTCCAAAGCAAGAATCAGGAGCCTAAAGGCAAAATTGAGCAAAGCGACAAAAGAGGCAAAGGAGGCAAAGGAGCAAGATCGGCTTCGAATCTTGGCTGAGGCTTCCTTGGCATAGCATAGCACTTCATAGGGAACCTCCAGCCGAAATTTCAAAAAAATTGGGCAAATTTTGGTCATAGGCAAATTTTTTGGACACAAAACAGAAAATTCCTCCCTGTGCGTCACGCCACTGGCGTGACGCTAAAATTATAGGGCTCTAATCGAGGAACGGCTTGCATATTTGGATTTCGCATCGAAAAATACGACTAATGGTGTCCAAGCAAGAAATTTTGACAAGATCTAGACCTCTTAAAGGTCAAAAAACATCCAAAATGGCCTCTCTGCCACTTTTTTGACACACAGAAAGCAGTCTTGGGAGAATGAAGATTTGGGGGGGAAATGAGCACCAAATTTGGAAATTTGAGTGGGGTTAGAAAGTAGACAGGATAGGATTTCGAACAAGCCCACTTGGGCACATTTTAGACACCAGAAAGTGCCCCAAAATGGGCTCCATAGTGGCACGACGTACAAAGAATTTAGCGCGACGCGCAGAGGAAAAAACTGCCAATTTGTTCCCGTTTCACAAAATTTCGGGTCGCGACTTCTCCAAGTGGGCCCGGTCATCTACACTTCGGTTTTTTGGCACCAAAGGTGGCATTTAAAGAGTTTTCTCTCCAGTTGGGCATCTATCCAAGTGGCAAATGGATGCAAAGGGTCACCCCAGTCAAATGTCATGCTTGAGAGCGCTGCACCTGTAGCTGATGGTTGGCTCTCCATGTCCATTTCGAAATTATTTGAGTAACTTCCCAACCCCTGGGCATTCTATCTCTTCCTCACACATTCTATATATTGTAAGAAAGTTATTTTCAAAGGGTTGGCTTGTAACTTCTGGGAGACTGTGGGAAAGAAACTTTGTTTCTGCATTGTATATTCTTACAGAGAATGAATGAAAGGAAGCGGCTCTATTTCATGAGATTCATGTGGTTATGAGTGTAGCAAATGTGCCTCTTATGTTTCATATGTATCTTGTTATGTTTCATAGTTCCATTGCATATTCATTTTTGGTGAAATTGTTCAAGTGAGATCAAGTAGAATTCAATTCTATTGCTCTACCTGTGGGAAAATTTCATGTGCGGTGTTTCATTCTTCTGTTGAAAAGGATTCATGTTGTCCATGCCCTTTTCACCTTCTTAATAAATCTCTCCATTTCTTTGTTATGTTCCATAGTTTCATTTCGTATTCATTTCTGGTGAAATTTTTTGAGTGAGATCAGGTAGAATTCAATTTTATTGCTCTACCTGTGGGAAAATTTCATGTACAGTGTTCATTCTTCTGTTGAAAAGGATTCATGTCGCCCATGCCCTTTTCACCTTCTTAATCAATCTTTCCATTCCGCCATATTTTAAAACTAAACTGCTATGCTTTCAGCGTACCTTGCCTCACGAAATAATCTGTGCCTTCATGTTAAGTTCTCTGTTCATTGAAGTCTAGTGGTCCCATAACATCCCAGAAACACAGTCATTCATAAAAATCACTCCTTATTTTCATTTCCACTTACTAGCCTAAGATAAATAGTTCATTTGAAAGTCATCTCATTCCTTTTAGTTCATCTATTCACTGAGTGTGACCCAGAGAGAGCCCTCTCCTGTTCTGGTAGGGCTAGCTACCAGACTGAGCGTGGTTTGTGGTTACACTGAATTTTGCCTTCCTTCAGCCTAAGGTGCATTTAGGTGCTAACACAATCATGGAAGCATAAATGAACAAATTGACAATTTTGGAACCAATTTGTGTGAAATTGAGGAAGACAGAACAAATATCGTGGAACATGATAAACAAAATGAGCCTCTATGGAATTTGGGTTTTGATGGAGCTATTAGTAAAGAGGGATCAAAAGCAGGTGTATGGGTTTCAAAGTCACAAACTCGTCACTGAGAAGGCCATTCATATAAGCTAAACTTTCAACATACTAACAACATAGCTAAATATGAAGCCTTAATTCTAGGGTTACAACTTTTAAAAAAACTAGGTGCCAAGAGAATTTTAATTCATGGGGACTTTGAAATAATAATAAAATAGATTAAAGGGGAATACGCTGCTAAACACCCAAGGTTAGGGGCTTATAAGAATGCTATTTTAGATTTTTTTGGAGGTTTCAATGAGTAGGACTTGTTTGTGGTCCTGTTATAGCAACTACAACCACACTCCAAAATTTTTCCTTAGCTTCGCTTTGGAGCCTCCCTCCCAACCTTCACAATAGCTTGCCTTGCTTTGTCAAGTTCACAACCTTCAGTTTTTTTCTTGCATAAAGGCAACCTATTGATCACAACCCAATACACTCCCCTCATAGGTTGATTACTCAGACTTGGTCCAGTTGCAGACTGAGTAGCTTCCCCAAGAAAATTGCGCATTTCTGGAGGGAAACCAACCTTCCCTCTAGAAATTGTGCAACACTATCTGGTAGCCTGCTGGGCTACAAGATTACGCAATTCTTCCAGCCAACACTCCCAGCAAGTATTGTGCAATTTTCCCCAACAGGGCTACTCAGCCCATAATTTTTGCAATTCTAGGCAGCAGTCAACTGATCTACCCAAAAATTACACAAATCTCCTCAGGATCCAACCCAACTCCCCGCTAGAAATTCGCATTTCCTTCAAGTAGTCAAGCAGTATCTTACATGTGCAGCTAAATTGATTGGTTCCCTGTGGGATCGAGCAGAACTGACTTGCATGCATAGGTTGCTCCTCCAAAGGTAGTATGCAAAGGCATCCCTTTTTTCAGGGATCTATGTTTAGCAGTTGGAGGTTACATGCAAGGATATTTTTAGAAACCTCCCACCAAGTGTCGCTTTCCCTAGCTTTATGGGATGCACGTCACAACCTCGATGTTATAGAAACTCATCAACCAAATGTTGCATAGCTCATTTCTCACATCAACCTTGCAATTATGACATCCCACATCACATCTAGGTGCAGTCGACACTTTCAACTCAACTGTTTTGGGGTAAGTCTGCTTCCCATGCTTTATGTTGCATTTCTGTCTCTTTTTGTGTTTTCACTTGTATGAGTATTGTTTTCTTGATTTCAGTGAATGCTTGCTATATTTTACATGTATATTAGCTTGTCCTAGTATAATTTCATTTTTGTCAACATCTCACTGTTGTCGCATGCATGAAACTGCTTTTCGTGAACTGTCGCCGATTCGGTGAATCACCTCACCCACATGCATGTTGTTCCATTTTCTAAATATGTCATTCACCATTTGCATGCATGATCATTCACTTATTCTTACACTCAGTATCATCTTGCATTCGTACTCACATACACTTTCAGTTGCCCATCGATGAGTTTGGCCAACCTCGGCCCGAACTCTGCCTCACCAAGAGCCTCACCAAGATAGCATTGCGCAATCCTAAGAGGGAAGGTTCTACCTTCCTCTCCATAAATGAAAATTTCTACCTGGAAACTGTTCCTTACGCCTGTTTTGCGCAATCTTGAGGGATAGTGACTGCTAGCCAAGAAAATTTTGCAATGCAGTCACTGAGCCTGCAACCATTGCCAGTTGAGATTGCACATTGTGCAATTCCAAGAGTCAGCAGCTAGATTGAACTATGAATTGTGCAGTTCTAGTAGTTATTTAGTCTCCCAGTAGCCTAGACTGTGCCTTGTGCAGTCTTGGCAGTCGGTCTCCCGACCTCCCGGCTAAAATTGCACAACCTTCATAATCAGTTACACAGGTATGTTGTATGTCATTTCTCAAGTCCATTTTGCTTTTTGACTGATAGATTGCTTGCCATGAGTGTTTCCATGTCTCCAAGTATTGTCTCTAGGTATTGTAGGTTCTCATCTGCCTCTCAGTAGTGCAGGTACAATGGTTTCCAAGAGAGAATAGTTGACGACACCATTTAGAGCACACCTGGAGATGCAGTCGATCAAACGTCTATGAGCTTTCCTAGTCACCAAGATATCAAGTCGCTCGTAGAAAAGAACATCAAGATGTCACAACATGTAGCATCATGAAAAATAACTAAAGGCAGCACACTGAATGCAATGAATACAACGAATGCAGAAAACGCAGCGAATGCAACAAACACAATGAATGCAACAAATGCAATGAATGCAAGAGGAAAGTTATTAACAACATAGAGGTGAAACAAAGTTGCAAGATGAAACATATCCACTGATAAAGAAAGAAACTTTGGAGACTCAGGCTATGAGGTGACAGTGTGACATGAAGATCATGATAATCACGTGAAGACAGAGAATGGAACAAAGAAGGAGTTGCATGTGTTGAAGCAACAACTCAGGAAGAAGATGAAGCTGCACAAACAGACGAATGAGTTGGAGTAGGAACAAGAATAGCAGTGGGCACAACGTGCACTCATGGATGAAACTGCACCCATACAAGTTAAAGATCTATCCCAACAGTTACCACGGAGTAGACATGGTGAGCAGTGTTGTTGATCACATGTAAGGGATTCAACGTCATGCATGTCATTATGCACACGCATGCAATCCAACCCATTCAACACACTCACCAAGGCGAAGACAAGAAGCAAGTTCAACTGGAGCTGAACATGTACTTCAGCAAGTTGATGTGGATGACCACCAACACACACTTGAAGATCAGCATGGACACTATGCATCAGTGTGTTGCTGATTCAGCCACACCTAAGAAGATCATGAACATAATAGTAGATGAGTTGGATGAAGGAGCGAAACCAATGCACTGGTTGCAATGGAAGCAAGAGTTTGTTTCAGCAAGATGTCACCATGAGGTGCATGCACACTATCACAGACGACCAAGCTTGGCATCAGCTCACCACCTTCACCATCACAAGCATGTGAATTTGGTGTCATCACAGCAAACCGAGTGTGAGTGATGTCTTGCATGGCTTGCTCAAGCCATGTTGTCTCACATGAGTACATGTGCATTGTAATGTTGAGTCATGTCAGGTGTAAGTCAAGTGTCAATAGTCGGATGTAACAATCATAGAGTAGGTAAAGAGTCATGAGGGTAGTTGAATTATCACAAAGGGGAATGTCAAGGGTCACCCCACCCTTTTCTATAAATAGTCCCTCATAACTCATTGTAGAGGATTTTGGTCAGCCAAGCTTCTATTAACACTATCTTGAAGAAATCTTGGATAGTATTGTAACACGCCTTGGCTTCTCCACTGCACGGAGCTAGTACATCTCTTTGGAGGAGCAAGCAGATGTGGCTGTAACGTTTCACTGATGGGGTTAGAAGGTTTAAATGGATGTGTTGTATGATTGAAGATTACACTTTTTATATAATAAGAGCCAACACATTTTCATGCATATGTTGTTATTGCAGTTGGGCTACTCCAGTTGCCTTAATGATATATGTTGTTTAACTTACTTATTTATGTATGAATTGATTCACATGCAATTATATGAATCTTGTTGCAAATGTTTTGTATATGGTGTTAATTATGTCCTGTCCATGTTGACTACTCTGCTGAACACCAGACAGACCTTTCACATGAACCTTGCTGTAACAACTGTTTCACTCATTCAGACTGATCGGTGAGTGTTGTATGTGTTATCTTACCTTGCATGTTGTGACTACCACATTTGAGTGGACTGCTCTGCCTGAAGCTATGTTTGTCCTTTTGTGTCGTGTGTTCCTAGCAGAGTTGGGATTGATCCCTTTCAACCTAGTACTCACCTTCATCCTTATCTCCCCCCTTATGTGTTAGAACCACTCGTACACCTTCCTTGACTCAATGTAGTAGTCACACCCTTGCTACTGACAAAGTTATCTTACTTGCCTCTGTGCGACATTGCGGTCAAGGAATTCGTAAGGTTGGGACTTCTACACCAAACAGTCTGAGGTCTAATTGGGACTTCTTACCAGGGATATCCCCTTGACATGTTGGCGGGTCCAACACCGTCAACAGGTCCCTAGAGGTCAAAACATCCTAGGTGATGGTTTGGCTACTTCAGCTAGTACCTGCAAAATGGCATGTCGTCCTAGTCACCAATACACTGTTGAAGTAAAAAATAGACCAACTGTACCAGACAATATAAGATATTGGCAAGTCTTTGGAAACAATGAACAAATTGAAATTTTTTTACAATCAAAGGATGAGTTTGAGTGTGCTAATATAGATGTAGATTGTGACATAGAAAATAGTGTACATAAGAGTGTGACCAAATTAGAAGTGGAAGAAACAGATCAAGAGAAAGAATAATTAGAAATATTACAATTGAAAGACAATGTTTTTCCTAGAGGGTTAGTCCCCTTAGAATATTTGTTTGATTTTAATGATGTAGCCAAAAAGCCTAAAATCGAACCTACTAGAGCTGAAGTTGAAGATTGTAACATAGGAACTGAACAAGAACCCAACATGGTTAAATTATCCAAATATTTACCCCTAGTTAAAAAGAAAAGTAAATAAACTTGTTCAAATAATTCATAGATGTGTTTGCATGGAGTTATGAAGATTTGAAATCTTATGACACCAACATTATAAAAAATAAGATTCTCGTAAAAGAAGACCAAAAGCCTTTTAAGCATAAACTTAGGAGGATCAACCCAATGTTGATTCCTCTAATTGAAAATGAGGTCAAAAATATGTACAATGCCAAGATCATTGTACCATTGAGATATTCTAAGTGGGTGTCAAACTTAGTGCCAACTAGGAAAAAAATGGAGAAATTAGACTTTGTATTGATTTTCGAAATCTTAATAAAGTCTCCCTAAAAGATAACTACCCTTTGCCTAAAATGGTCACATTTTGCAAAATATGGTTGGATTTAGTATAATTTCATTATTAGATGGTTTTTCTAGTTGAAATCAAGTCCTAGTGCATCCTAAAGACTAAGAAAATACAACATTTACTACACCTAAGGTACTTTCATGTATGTGAAGATACCTTTTGGTTTAATGAATGTTGGCACTACATTTCAAAGAGAAATAGACTTTAACTTGTAGATGAAATGGGTAGATCTATAGTTATATATCTTGATGATATCACTGTTTTTTTCAAAACATATGATGAACATTTACTTCACCTAAGAAGGGTCTTTGAAAAATGTAGGAGATTTGGTATTTCCCTGAACCCAAAAAAAACGTTGTTTGGCTTAAAACAAGGAAAACTGCTAGGACATATCATTTCAAAAGATGGAATCATGATAGATCCTAACATAATTTAAGCTATTTTAAAAATAAATCCCCCCTAGAAAAGTAAGGGAAGTCCAATCCTTCATTGGCCAAATCAATTTTCTAAGGACATTTATTCCTAATTTAGTAGAGCTTCTAAGAAACATAACAAATATGTTGAGAAAAGACACTCAGGTAAAGTGGAATAGTGAGGCAAAACAATCATTTGATCAGGTAAAACAAACCTTAACCCAAGCTCATGTGTTAATAAAGCCTAATTTCCCGAATCCATACTCGGTTTTGCTGGGGGGTAGAGACTAAGGTTCTTTGTGGCTTGACCATTTGAAATTATCATGGACCCAGACCTACATCCTATGAATACATCTACAATAGCCAAAAAAGGCCTGCCTCGAATCAAATGATGCCCCCAAGTTTGATTTAGTTTTTAAAATAAGGAAGTCAACTGGATATCTCCAAGAATCCACTGTGATCACTATGCCTTCTAACACCCCCTTAGGTTTGACATGGGACCTGTATGCTAATTCCAATACTGTAGGTGTGTGTCTTAATCCATGTAACCCTAAGGTGGTGAAGAGCTCCTTAGTCATTACATTAATGGCTGCCCCTAAATCAATCAATGTATTGGTAATGGGTTTTTCATCGACGTAAACTGTGACCGTGGGATTTCCTGGATTGTTATATTTGGTTAAGAGAGGTTGATCAGCCATCAATTCAGACAACTTTCCCATCACATGAATAGTAGATGGGTACTTGATATTCCTCCCAGGGCTTTTAACACACATATATCATACAATTTTTGCATAATTAGGCACATCTTTAATAGCCTGCAGTAGAGGAATTTGTATGTGTAATTTTTTTTAACTCCCAAAGGAAATGAAATTCTAGTTGTGAAGTCATCCTAGCTTTAGCTAATATTTGGAGATACGGAGGATCTTTAGTTATCATAGTTTAGTCATCTGTTATAGGAGTATCAATTTTACTCGAGTTGGTTTTTATAGGTGCAACAATCCTTCCTGAGTTAGTTGTTACAGGTGTGACAACATATTCAAGATCTATGGTATCTTCTCTGGGTGACTCACACTCTTATTTAGTGATAACAGAAGAGTGTTTTGGGTTAATCACTTTCCCTCATTGAAGATGAATTTTATTACATCTAATAGGAGTAATATAATAATTCTGAAAGGTAGTTTGGGCCTCAATGTTCTGGGTTGCCTTATTGTTTGGGTTATGGTTAGGTTGCATAGGTAATTGGGGTCGTATAGGAGGTGTAGTAGTAGGTGTTTAAAGAGGTGATAGTTGTAATTATTGTTGCATTGGTATTGTACGAGGGGTTGGAACTAGGGAATTTTCTCTCCAATTCTGAGTCCAATGATATCGCTGAGATGGAGGGTATTGGAAATGTGGAGAGGGAGACCACTCGTTCCAAGGTGAAGGAATTTGTGTTATAGAAGGGGTAGAATACTGCCAATGGAATTGTTAAGCACTATATATTATTCCATGGATTAAAATAAGAGAAGTCTTGAGAGATACCCAAGGGTTGTGGTTTCCATGGTTTCCTGGATCCATTGAAATAAGAAGACTGAAATTCCTCACTTGATTCTTTGAGCATCGCTTTCAATTTGGGAAGCTATAGGAAGTGGCATGTAGAATGCTCTAGATCATAAATGTTGGAAAGGCTGATGTTGTTTATTCCGCATTCCTTCAGGGAATGTTTCTCCCTGCATTTCAGGTAGAACACAACTAAGTTTTATAAGCTTCATCTTGGGCTTTATTCACTTGTGTCATCATTATTTGAGCAGATAAGGTACCAAGGAGATCAATTTTAAGGTTTTCCAACAGATTCCCGATCTCAGCTCTGGTCACACCTCCATTTGTAGATTTATGTATTCTGATAGAGTAATCTCGTACCATGCTTCTTCCTCTCGATGACCCTCTCGAGTATCTTGGGCAAAGCCTTATTATCTCATCAAATGATTCCTGAGATATGTCCCTTTTTCCTAGTAGATTCGAGGTATCAAGGAAGTCATATCTCATTCCCCTTATGAATATGGTTTTCAAGATTTCTAGATCTAAATCACTATCTTTAGATCTATATAAGTTATAATGGAATCATTCCACATAATCCTCCAAGATTTTTTCCTCCTTCTGTGTCATCTTGAATATTTCTTCCCTTAGTTCCCTGGTTCGACAATAGTCTTGATACTTGAATAGGAATATAGCTTTGATGTCGCCCCATGTTTGAATAGTAGTAGAGCTTAGTCCCGTAAGCCATCTCAATGCTGCTCCTTTTAGAGTAGAAAGGAACAATTTCAACTTTTGAGCATCCAAAGTATAATCATATCTTCTGCACAAGACATAAAATTCAAACAAGAAGGTTTCAGGGTCTTCTACAGTCATTCCTTGGAAAGATGGAAGAGTTGACAAAGGAATGTTTTTCATGGGAGCTTTGTCCCTGATATCATATAATGGGAACTCAAAGGTGGTAATGGTGGCATATGTTTTGTTGTTGTTATTGTTATTGTTACCCCCATTGTTGATCCTCCTGACTCTTCCTGTGATGAAACTCCTTCTTTAGACCGTCTAGGTGACTCTCCTGTGGGTGAATATTTGTGAGATAATAACTCAGGTTGCTCTGGGGCTGACTGTTTCACTGCGATGCCTAAATCTAGATATTGATAAGTAAATGAATGCTCTTCTAATTTAGGCCCTTGCTGTCCCACATTAGTTTCCCCTTGGCCTTCAAAGCTTAGGTCTTGACCACTAGTTTTCCCCTGTTGTTCTTGAATTGAGTCTACGGTTTTGGGAGTGGGTACACTAATTTGAGGATGATGAGGTCCGAAGATAGAGGAACAGGGTGCTTCTAGCATTACTAAGGGGGTAATAGATTTTTTTGGCCCTATTTTTCTTGTATCCCTCTGTGAGTTTGACTGTTCTTTCTCTGCTTTTGAGATTAGCTCCTAAATAAATGTTTTTCTCCCCAAATCTATGGTCTTCTTGTTCATTTTATGACCCATTTTTCTTGTGATTTATTAGAGTGCCTATGCTTTTGGTATTTCTACTACTCCCACCCCTCACACATGGGCCCTATGTGTATTCATTTCACATCAGAAGTGTCTCAACTTCTATAGTGGTCAGCCACTCAGATATATTAGAGCGATGCACAGGTTCTTACCTCTCGTCTTACCGCCCAACACATGTAAAGTTGAAAACACGTCTAAAGAAAATCCAGAAATTTCACACACCCTAAGTGTCCTAATGATCACAGTGGTGAACCTGTCTAGTTATGTTAGAGTGATGTGTAGGTTCTTACCTCTCATCTTACCACACAACAATTGTGCACTAGAAACACTATATTAACAAAACACACGTCAACTGCCTTCCTCGGTAGCGACGCCAAAATGTTGTGCTAGTTTAATCATTGTTAATTGACTAAACCACAACCATTTAATTGTCAACCAGGTTAGGTCTATGTATTTCAAAGGTGTCTGCATTATCTGTGCCGATCCATAACAACCAAGGATAGAAATAAAGAATAGAAAGAAATGCCACTGAACTGATTGTAGAAATTAAACACTCACGCATAAGCAAAAAAACATTCTACATGAATGAAATAACACTCCATGTTTTACCAAGAAACAAGCGCGCCACACACAATATCAATGACTGAACCAACTAATCAATTATTATAGCTTAATCAATCATGTGTAACAACATATCGTATATATGAAAAACAAAAGTAATCTACACTATGAATTATACAACAATAACAATAAATTCACACTTACACGAAAGAAATAATTAATCTACTACTACAACTAATACTGCAATCCATGCTAAAGAGGAGGGCCCTTCCTCCCTAGTAGGGTGCAGGGATGAATTAAGAACTAGTTAGGAATTCAACACAGAATTTGTAAAAGCATAACCAATGATGTTCTTATATTAAAATAGCTGTGAATTATAGAATCAAAATGACAGTACTATCTCTTGTTGCCTCTTGTTCCCTTCCATGAAACTGAATCCTTTTATAAATTTTACATGCCCAAAATAGGGAACAGATCATTCATGAGAATCTTACGATTCTCATGCTAATCGATATAAAGAAAATAAAACTTGTTACCACTGGTTTCTAAATACAAGGCCTATTCAAGTTACCTCATTTTCTAAAATCATAACCACCTAGATTCTTTAATCTCCCACAGGTAATTCATGCTTCTCGACAACTGTCTCATGGAATAGTACCCATGATCTTTGATAGTTGCGGTGTAACAACATCTCACGGTGTAACAACAACGTGAGGTGTAACAAAAACTTGAGGTGTAACATCAATGATCTGTAACAACAAATCCTCAAAACATATTTGTGAATTAACAACACAACTATCCATCCTTTGGCGTTGAATACATGGGTAGCACCTGAAAGAAAATGAGCCAAAGAACTTCTTCCACACTTACCCTGGATAGCCATCAAAAAGCTATCACTTCATTCATATTTAACAAAAATGGAAAAATAATATGTCACAATAAGAGTTGCTTCTTATAACAAGGAAAAGTGATAATTAGGATGTAAAATTCATGGGTTAAAAGGTAAAATTGTCAAAAATGGGGGAAAGAGGTATCTAAAATATGCCCAAAAGCTTCAACTAACATCTCCCCCCAACTGAATCAATTGCTTGTCCTCATGCAAAATTCTCAAATATCATTGTTTTACTTTCGGTGTAGATCTGTCAAGTTGTAAGAATCGACAGTATCCTCATTAATGGACCTATATCCCTGAGTGGCCATCAACTGATGTGGCCAAGATTCCTCCTCATAGTCATACAACTGATACTGGAGCTGGTACTTCTCCACTCGTAGCCAAATCAATGGATATTTAAACTTGAGCCCTATCCAAAAGACTCCTAATGATTTCACAATCCGAGCATACTTTGGGACCCATGCAAACGACCAAGAAATTTAGAAACCCAAAAGGGCCACCCTCCTATAGACCTACACTATTGGCCTCAGTGCGTTTAAGGAACCCTGTTAGTGCTCGACTCTTCAGCTGCACAAAGAGGTTGAGGTAGAACCCCATGATTCTCCTTCTGTAGATAGTTGATTGCTCTTTGACGTCTAAAGTACTTAGAAATATCTTAAAATCATGCCTAAACTCTATATCCATTCATGGTTTCTCCCTTATCCATAATGCTGCCTTTTCTTCATTAGTGTCCGCTGACTTCATGGCTAGGTGCTATTCTATCTAATTTCTCATGAAAGAAATAAAATCATGCAACTATAGGTCCCCCATGTAGGAGAAAATGCATGCAACCACATGCAAACTAGCATGCCCACATATTATATTATGAAGAAACAAATCGCACGGTATGCTTTGGTTATTAAAATCTTAAGAACGGAAAACTTCCAAAAACATTTAGCCAGAATTACCCAAATACGGTCTATTTTCATGGAACGCCTTCAATTGAAACAAATAAAATATTTCCCACAGAAAGAGTGGGTAGGATGGAGAGGGATGTCTATACACTAATAGATTTAGGACGAGTTCAGGTAGCTTGTGTTTATTATATGTTAAATCCTGAACTTGTTGCTGTAACAACTGTAATTGCTCCTCCTCGTTCATGGATTCCTTCTTTTCCCATCTTTCCCGTTCTTTTGCCAATTTCTTCTCAGTCCAATTTTCCTTGAGCGAATCTACAAATTTCTTATGTTCTTCTAGCGTGATCACTCCCTTTTGTAAGGAGAGCGTCTGCTGTTTCCATTTCTGCAATTCTGATATCAATAAAAATTTCTCCGAACACCATCCTACTTCAGGACCCTATGTTCCTTGTGCTTGCTCGACTCCTTTTTGGATGGAGGTGAAGGTTTTGGATGTGAGTTGACTTTCACTCTTCTTTGGTATCCTGCTGCCTAGCGGCTTGTCTAATGATATTTTCTCAATCCTACTCCCCAAGGATTTCCCTTGTTCTTCAGTCTCCCTAGCTTCCCTTAGAGCATCATTGGGGATTTCAGCTTTCCTTTGGCAGGAAGTCCTCCTCTTTCTACTTATAAGCTCCTCTTAGCTCTTGCCTTATGTCCCAATGCATCCAACATAGTTAACTTTATGAGGCCGTGTTTGGTAACAAAACTCTTTGGGTGTCCAACAATCTTCACGGCAACAGACATGTGCCACATATTCTCTAGATGGAAATATGGGAGATTGACCAGTTGCCTATGTTGAAGGTGGTTTAATAGCGGAAAATAGTAATTGAACATGATTGTTGCCCTTCCTTCACAATTAATGTACTTGATGATGTACAGGGCAATGCCTCCCCATGGTTGAGGGAGTGATAACCTGTCAATTCCCCTGCTTTTTGCTCCATTTTCTCTTCTCCTTGCAAGAATTCCGCCTTAAGGGAGGGGTCATTAATATTTTGGTTAAACCACCTGTTCCCCCTATCCTCAATGATGTTACTCGGGAAATTTCTTCTTCCGTGACTTCTAGCTTCAGCCCCCTAAAATATATTTGGTTTTTTATTAGGGTTTTAACGAATTTCATGGCAACTGACTCCTCTGATCCCTTAAGTTGCTCAAAGAACTCAAACCATCCTACTTCCCTAAAAATATGGCATGCCTCAGGAAAATTTTCCAATGCTTTAGTCGAATTGGGCTCATGTCGGACTGTTGCTCCTCCCATTTCTGTTTTAGTCATTACACTCTGTGTTTTCTCTATTCTTCCTCTGAGAATTTTGAAATGAGGGTGTAATGCTTCGCTAAGGTTGATATCAAGGTAGTGAGGAAGGCAATAAAAGTAGGAAGATCATATTAGGGGGATTGTACTACACATGTTGTGATCTCATTATTGATCCTGTATCATGGAGTTCTGGATTAAATGCGATTTAGTCCTTGCATGATTGGAATAAAGAGATAACAATAATTTCATGGTTTAATAATGATTACATGTTTGTCACTTTTAACTTTAGTTTGAAATCGCAGATTGCGAAATGCTTCACCCTCCCCCTAGTTTAATGCGATGGTCATCCTTGGCCATCAAATAAAGTGTCGTATTAATTACCATAATTATTAAATAGATGAAAAAGTGATATACCTTTTACGTGATGTACCTAAGGTGATGTGGCAAAAAGGGATTGGCAAAAAGGTACTAATGATATAATTAATTCCCACTGTGAAGGGTTGGTTCTGTCAATTTCTATTGTTTCTTGCGACAAATGATTTTGTCTAGGTCATTGGTGTAGGTTTCCAACTATTATACATGTAACAACAAATACCATTGCTAACACTATTTCTACAACAATTTCTTATTTACAATACTCTTTACAGATACTTACAAAAATTTGAAAAGAATGAGAAAAGACTAAAACTTGTAACAAAATATTGTAAGATGTGCATGAGATAAATGATGTTATTACAGAAAGAAAATGACGTGTAACAACCACCACATGGTGGTTTTCAACTGTCACAATTTGTTTGCCTACACCTCTGTAAGAGGTTTTCACAGTCAGATTCTTATTTACATATTCTTAGTACATTTTTTTATGTTTTTTTTATTGGGTGTATAAACTACCAACAATAGTTGGTTTTCGACTATTACACTTATTATAAAATTAAGAATTTGGTAGCACAAGAGAATTTTCCCCTGTCCCTGGAATCTGAAGGTCAGAATCCACGACAATGTTGATGAATGAATCCCTTGAAGCAGGTTTGTGATATACTCGAAGACGGTGCCCATTAGCGAGTAATGGTGTCCTAGCACTATCAGTGGTAACTAATTTCACAATCCCATTGTCAAATACCGTGTCAAATTCATAAGGACCTAGCCACCTGGTGTAGAGCTTCCCCTTCAAGTCCTTGAATCTCGAATCATATAATAGAGACCAATCTCATTTTTTAAACTTCTTATTTTTAATGAATCTATCATGCCACTTAGCCCTTTGCTATTGAATTATGTGTGTTTGGTGAATAGCAGCTATTATTTTCTCATATGCATCATTGAGCTGATTCAACCGTTGCTTCTTTGTTGTTTCTAGATCCAAGTTCACCTGTAGCACTGTTCTTAGTGTCTTGATTTCTAATTCTATGGGAAATAAAGGATTTTTTGCATACACTAATTTGTATGGTGAGAATCCTGTAGTATTCCTCTATGTAGTACTATATGCCCACAACGCCTTTGGAATTTTATCAGCCCAATTCTTCTGATGGTTTGCCACAATCTTGGTAAGAATTCCCTTAATAACCTTGTTGGTGCTCTCCACTTGGCCATTTGCTTGTGGATGATAAGGTGAAGTAATCCTATGACAGATTTTGTAGTTTTCAACTATCCTGTGACTCAAATGAGATGTGAATTGGGGCCCTCCATTTGTCACTATTTCTCTGGATATCCCAAAACAAACAAAAATGTCTTAAAATAAAAAGTATCAAACAACCTGCTCTGTAGCTATGTTCAATGCTTTCACATCGACCCATTTTGTGACATAGTCTGTGCAGACCAGGATGTAGGAATTTTTTTGGGACAAAGGGTTAATTGGTCCTACAAAATTCCAGGCTTCATTTCTCAAATGGATCTAAAAATATTTGAGTTTGTAATGGCATCTCATATGACTAGAGTAGTTGACCCATTCTCTGGCAGTTGTCACATCCCTTCACGAATTTCTTAGCATCCTGAAATATTGTAGGCCAATGGTACCCTATTGAGAGCACCTTGTATCCTGTCCTCCTATCTGCAAAGTGTCCTCCACAAGGTTCCTTTTGAAAAGATCTAAGGATATCAAAGATTTCATCCTCCGTCACACATTGCCTAATGTGATGATCTGACCCAGTGTGATAGAGGTTTCCCTCAATCAATGAATATCTAGCACTTTGCTGAACAATTCTTTTATTTTCTTTGGAGTATAGGTATTGTGGAAATATTCTTGTAGCATGATAATTAGCTATGTCTGCATAACATGGTGAGTGAGTTGAAATAGAAAAAAGGTATTCATCGGGAAAATAATCTTCAATAGACATGCATTCATCAACAACAATTAGCTTAAAAAGAAAATTAGCCACTACATTATCATTCCCAGGTTTATCCAAGATTGTTATATAAAATTCCTGTAGCAACAATAGCCATCGTGTAATCCTACCATTAGTGACTATTTTATTCATTAAAAAGCGAATGGCATAGTGGTCACTGTGTACAAACACTTGATATCCTGTGATTTAGTGTCGAAATTTGTCGATGGCATGCACAACCATAAGAAACTCTGTTTCTGTCGTCGTGTAATTGAGTTCAGCTAGATTCAAGTTCTTGCTTGTGTAATAGATAGCATACGAATTTATGTCCTCCATGTGGCCCAATACAACTCCCACAATAGTATCAGATGCATCTGTAGCTATGTGAAATTGCACACTCCAGTTTGGTCCTCACAAAACAGGAGTTCCTGATACACAGTTCTTTAATTCCATAAAGGCCTGCGTGCACTTCCCAAGCCATAAAAATTCCACATATTTCGTAAGTAAGGAGAATAAAGGAGATGCAATCTTTGAAATTTTTTCTATAAGCCTCCTATAGTACCCTGCATGACCCAAAAAACTATGTACCTCTTTCTGTGTCTTGGGAATTGGGAATTTCAATATTACCTCTATCTCGGGGTCTACTTTAATCCTGTCAACAGAAATAAGATGTATCAACACAATCCCTTCATTCATCATCATGTGACGCCTTACATTACTCAAATAAATTAGTCTACACACATCATTGTAATACTTTTTCTAAATTAACTAATGTTGTTTCAAAGGCATCATTGTAAGGTGTAAAGTCATCCATGAAGATTTCTATACAGTCATTCAACAGATCTGAGAAAATTCCCATTATTTCCCTTTGGAAAGTTCTTGGTGCATTACAAAGTCCAAAAGGAAGAACCTTGTATGCGAAGGTGTTGGGACGGGGTCCCTTGGGGTCATTTTTGGGGCAAAAGCCCAAGTTTTGGGGCAAAATCCCTAGTTCAATGTAAAAAGTTGTAAAGTCTTCACAAATTGTGGTCACAGAGTGCATAGCTAGTTAAGAGTCAAAAAAGGGTTTTACCCTCCTTTTTGTAATCTTGAGTTAGCTTTTTGAAGATCTACCCATGGTTCGCAGACCATGGGATTGTATAAATAGATGTGTCTTAGAGAGTCTAAGGCAAGTAATGGAAGTTAGTCTATGGGTACGAGTGAAGAAGTCTAGTGCAGAGAAGTAGTCTTAGAGGGGAAAAGGCTTTGCAGCTGAGTGCGCAGAGGCCTAGAGTAGTGTCCGCAACTGAATGTGTGGACCCCTACAGCTAAATGCGCAGGGAAGTATTGAGTCTATAAACCTATATTGAAGACCAATAAAGAAGATTGTTATAGAAATTCCTCTGTTTTATCTCTTTACTTTTGTTAAGTATGATTGCGATATATGTTGTAATGAATGATGTCCTTATGAAATAATGATGCATTGATGCATGACTTTACTTGATCTGTATTATTATCTAAACGCAACTAATGTTAAATGACTACGTAAATATCATAACTCTTCATGTTAAAGTTAGTGAACACTTAGGTAGATCTGAGTAGATATTGATCTAAGGAGAATCTATGGTGCACCTAAGTAGATGATTTTCTTGTTCAAGGTCCGCAAAAGCTAGTCGTAGATTTTTGCGGAGGTCTAGGAGCCAATTAAAGGAAGTTATAACAATAAGCCATAAGGGCTTAGAGATTTGTGCAAAGGCAGATCTAGGTCACAAAAGGACATCACACTAATCTCTGGGTGCAGAAGCTTGGTTCCATCATCCCCCCATACTGCTTCGGGTGAGACTTCAGTCCATGCACCACTGGTTGATGTTGAAAGGGCCAGTAGTGTAGGGATTTGTTTGGTGCATCTAACTCTAAACCTGGGTTAGGACCCCTAAGCCAACAAATGGTTTCCTTTCCAAGACCAGGATCTACATAAAGAGATGTGTGATGTCGCATCACTGGAATCCAACCAAGAAGGAAATTGAGAAGTGGTTAGATAGAAAAATCCACAAATTCGCGACGCATGAAAAAAAGAATCTATGATTGACAAAAGAATAGTGGTTGGACAGATATTTATACATAGAAATGCATGAAAATTTCTTTTTCACCTTCTCGATTGAACTATACGAGTGGATAACTAAATTATCAGATGACCAAGGAAGGTGGAGGCTTGACGGTCCAATAGTGTGGACTCCAGAATTAGTGTGAAAATTGGAAGCTTCCAAAGATAAGATCATGTGTACTGTTGACCATTGGCTTGGTCAGGTTATAGGAGGATTTTTTAGAGAGTTTGTGTCGATACCTCGGCCAGTTACAGTGAAAATGCTTCTTCAAAGGACCGTGAGGTAAATATATAATATCTTTGAACACTTGGATTAAGATGTTGTTGTGTGAGAAACGGGTTATGCCACTACTTTGATGTTTGGAGGTACACGAAGTGGGAATCTCTTCAGAGATAGAAGAAGAATAGGCCTTGAATATAGCATGTTAATTGAACCTCATGTGAGTGGTGACGAGGGAGAAACACAAGCTTCACCACAAAGTGCTATCCAGTTGATAAGGTAGGGTTTTTTGTGAGTACTTCATCTGTCTAGACCACCTCCACCTTCACCTCCATAACATACACCTTCTCCCACACTGTTGCCACCATCACCACCGATCAACATGTCAAATATAATGAAGTTTCCAGTTTTCAAGGGCTTAGGAAGTGAGGATCCAGATTATTTTTGGTTTGTTGCGAAGGCTGTGTAGACAGCACAATAGATTACAAATGATAACATAAAGAAGGCGCAATTGCTTACCGCTCTATAGGATCGCACATTGACATAGTACATTAAGTACTACACTGATAATCTGATGGCATCATTAGAAGATTATCAGACCACTTTGAACAAAGAATTTGGTAAGCCTAAGTTTGCTTCGCAATCGGTAATTGGATTTAAGGAAATCATGATGAGGCCCAGTGAAACGCCATGGGAGCTAAATCAAAGACTGAAGTTCAGGATCCGCAAATCTAATGTGAATCTCATAGATAGTTAGCACCGCGACTGGTTTATAGCTACACTCCTACCCCACCTAAGGATTGCTTTATTGCAACAAAATATAGGAACTCAGGCGGAATCTCTAGAAATCGCGATGAGATTGCATGAGACACCTATTCAGGACGCGTCTTTCGGAGTCCAACAAATTCACTTGCAGTTGCAAAACCTCTATTTGGAATTGTAGAGCTTGAAAGAAGAAAAAGAGGCCAGAACATAGGTGCACGAAGAAGTCTGGTGCCTTGTTGGGCATCAGATACCCGCGCAACATTTTTTTGGGGTTCAAAGCTCGAATTTTGGTCAAATATATTGGAAAGACTTCATGAATTGTGCGGAGCGCAAGTAGATGGTTGATTCATAGGGTTTTCCACCCTAAGCCATGAAAAATAATATATTGTAATGTCGACCTACCCATGGTCCGAGGACCATGGGATTGTATAAATAGAGCAAGGCTCTAAATTGTAAAGTAGTCTTAAGATTTTAGTGAAGATGAATTAGTGATGTATGCGAGATAGCTCTGAGTCTATAAAGTTTGAGTCTTGGGTCATAGTAGTAGGAAAGGCTCTACAACTGAGTGCACAAAGGCCTAGTAGAGTCTGCAACTGAGTGCATGGACCCCTGCAACTAAGTGCGCAGGGCGAAGTTGGGATTGTAATTGAAGAGAGAATTAATAAAGATAAGTTTGATTCTGAATATTGTGTATCTATGTTTCCTTTTATGTTCATGCATTTATACTGTTTTATAGTTGCACGCACTTAGATGAATGTTGAATGATGAATAAGAATATTGGGCCCACACAAATAAGCTAAGTACTATAATAATACCGCAGTAAGGATAAAGGATCAAGGTAGAACTTTCTTCACGTTGCAAGCAGAGCTACACGAAGGTAGTTTCACGGTTGCGAGGGATTGGAGCAACGTATGTGCAGGTTCGGACCAAGAACCTTCCAGATACCATCAAGACATCCCTAGGGTGCAGAAACCTGGTTCCAGCACCCTCCCATACTACCTTGGGTGAGACCTCAGTTCACATACTGCACACTGTTGCCGAAAGGGCCGGTAGTTTCAGGATTTGTTTGGCTAAATCACCTCCGAACTTGGGTCAGACCCCAACAAGCCAACAAATGGTTTCATTGCCGGGACCAAGATCTGCCTAAGGGATGTCTGATGTCGGAACAGTGGAATCCAACAAAGAAGGAAATTGAAGAATGGTCTGATAAGAAAATTCACGAGTTCACGATACAATAAAACAAAAATCCGTGAGTATCCAAAGAGAAGTGGTTGGAGCACTACCGTATATAGAGATCCACGAAATTTTCTTTACTTCCTTTCCATCTGAGCTATATGAGTGGATCACGAGCTTAGCAGACAATCAAGGAAGGTGCAGACTTGATAAATCGATTACGTGGACTCTAGAACTAGTACACAGATTAGAAGCCTCGTAAGATAGGATCGCGCGTGTTGTGTACCATTGGCTTGATTGAATTATAGGTGGGTTCATCATTAGTTTGCAATACATATGACCGTCAGCTATAGCGAGCCAGAGTGATGCTTCCTCAAGGGACTGCGAGGTAAGTACATAAGGTCTTTGAACACTTGGATTAAAATGTTATTGTGCAAGAAGCAGGTTATGTGAATAAATTAATGTTTGGGACTATGTGAAGTGGAATACCCTATAGAAATGAGGGTAGCGCAGGGATAGAGAATAGCCCTTTGATTTCACCGCGAAGTGAAAGTGAGGAAGAGCTTGCGGAAGTTTCCTCGAGAAGCGTGGTCAGTTTGATAAGACAGTGGGTCTCGCAATTACCACCTCCACCCACACCGCCACCTGTCTCACCATTTTCACTTCCATCTCCACTCACCCCACCCCTACCACCCTTGTAGTTCAGTATGGTGAGCATGATCAAACTTCCAGTATTCAGAGGGGTAGGAAATGAAGACCCGGACCAGTTTTGGTTCATTGTAAGAGCAGTATGGGAAGCACAGAGTGGTGTGGATGAAAACATAAAGAAGGCAACGTTGGTAAGTGCCTTGCAAGACCACACACTGACATGGTACATTAAGCACTCAAATGATCATCCAAACATAGGAATCACAGAGATTCATATAGTGTTGAACAAGGAATTCAACAGGCCAAAGTTAGAAACGCAGTCAAATATTGGGTTTAAGGAGATCATGATACTCCTGAGCGAGACCCCCTGGGATCTAGATCAGAGATTGAAAACTATGATTCGTGAAGCCAATATGATGTTGACATATGCGCAACATCGTACATGGTTCGCAGTGTCACTGTCACCGCATTTAAGGATGGTGCTATCACAAAAAAAGCTGACCACACAAGCTGAAGCATTAGAAATGGCAGTGAGATTGCATGATACCTCGATACAAGATCCTGCTTTGGGAGTCTAGCAAATCCATGCGCAACTACAAAATTTCTGTTTGGAAATGCAGAGCCTGAAGCGAGATAGGACACCGCAACCAGAGGTGCGCGAGGAAGTCTTGTGCATAAAGTGTAAAGGTCAGGGGCATGATAAGGACCATTGTCCAGTTTTCATGAACTACTTAGTGGTAGGAGGACCAATGCCATTAAAACCAGAAGTGCAAGCAGGGCCTAGCACGGTACCTACCCTATGGTGCAAGATCTATCACATAGGAGGAAATCAAAATACGGACAATTGTCACCTATTACAGAAATATATGTAGACATCCCAGCTGTTGTTCTGTAATTTTTGTAGGTTAGTAGGACACGATGAGTGCACTTGTCGAAGCTACGAGTTGATGATGGATTAGACTCTTGCCTATGGAATGCAGACCGAAGCACGAGCCCTTAATCTGAATACAGGGATGGCGTGCATTATATTTCAACAGCACGGAAGAGAGCGAGGAGGAATGGGACCAGGAAGGGGTCACAGACAATTGATTTGTTACAATTGCAGAGGGCATGGGCACTATGCTTGTGATTGTAGGAATCCAACAAGAATGTCATGTTTATATTGTACCCAGTTTGATCATGAGACAAAAGACTGCCCTACCTTGATAACTAAGCTGCAAGACAAAGGGGTACTCCAGCCTCCCCCGACTCAGAATGTACAAATGATGAGATCAATTGTGTGAAGAGGACCCAAATTTAAACATAATGCTTAGAAGTGGTCTCACTACCAAAGATGATAAAGGTAAGCAACTTGAAGAGAGTGTTAGACTCTGTCTCATGTCAGAGATTGATTCTTCTTCAAAACCCTATTTTGAAGAAGAAATCATTAATGTGTTGTTTCAGATTATGTAATTTATCTCCAGCTCTTCAACTGGCAGCGACTTGAAGCTCCTACCTCTGCAAATTCACAAAGAAAACAAAGTATACATCAGACTCTACTGTTGATGAATTTGGTCAGGTTTTATCTTCATATGGTTTCAACTATCATGGCACACAAGCAAGTTTACGCTCGGCTGAAGCAGCATTTGCTGAACGACAAGTGGAGGATATACCAGAACATAATGTGTTTATTGTACCAATGATTAAAGATTTATTCTTGGTCGGGTTGCTTGTGGCAGAGCATGCAAGCATTGATCCTGGAAGCATTTGGTCACCTGGAAAAGAAGTTGAACAGTCGTCCTCTGCTTTGGGAATGAAGAGAGAGAAAATAGAGCCTTTTCAGCAAGACAAACAGATGACATTACCCTCCTCCTTTACCACAGAACAAAAAGCACAGGCAATTAAAATTGAACGCACGTTAGCTGTAGCCTATGTAATGTATCAGAGAGCACTATTACTGCAGCAAACGTCTTGGCAGAAAGGTGTAAGAATGAGCAATCTCATGGAGAAAATTCATGAACCTCTTTCAAATATCAGGACTAAGCAAAATACTAATACCACATCTGAAGAGAAGTGAGATACCACATGATCTATTGGAAAATATACTAGTGCAAGGGGAACATATGAAAGGTCTCCTACAGGAATTGCCAGATGCCTTTTACTACACCAAGGCCAATTTAATTCATTTCCGAGAAGAGGATCTGAATAGAATCGAAAGATTTCATTCAAATCCTTTCTCAAGGCTAGGACGTGCATTCTCTTACTATGATGACCATGCAAAAAGCACTCCATTCTCTTTGGGGTCGAAAATAAGAGAAGATTTGGAATTTCCCATGCCTCCTCTTGCTCTTGCAGCATTACAACAATCTAATATCACGCCTTGCAATGTCTCTAAGCTCTTATCAGAACTGGTGAATGCTAGAGATGCTTTAGCTCACAGCCAGCAGCAAACATTGCAGTTGATAGAAAGCACTCCTTTATTGCAAGCTGCAATTGAAGAAATTACATTACGGCAAGCATTAAGTAATTTACTGGACAGTGCATTGCTGCGAGTACAAGCTACAGAAGCTCCAGGAGGCGGAGTGCTTGTGGTGATTGATGACAATGGACCTGATATGAGTTTAATGACTCAAACACATTCTCTGGCTCCATTCGGGTCAGAACTCTCTTTGGAAGCTAGAGCTCAAGACAATATTGCATGGAACTTTGTAGCTGGAATAACTATTGCTCGGGAAATTTTGGAACATTATGGTAGTGTCCTTTGTATGTTGTCTCCTTATTTACCGAATGCATTGTTAGGGGCCTTCTACCCAACACAAGCTATTCTCTGGACGCCAATCAAGAAATGAATGGGCATCTCCAAGTTTGGTTGACATACAGGTTGGCTTTACAGATGTCATGTTGACGGAATCGGCCTTGACAAACTTCATCCTCATTTGGAAGTTCAAATCGAATCAATGAGTGAACCTTTAAAATAGAGTCCATCATTCCATTGCCAATGACATTTTTTTTTTGAAATTCAAAATTTGCCAAGGAAAGAAGCTCAGTTGGCGAAGAAGATTGAAGATGCTTCGTGATATTTGCAGGGGGATGATGTGCATGCAGTGGATGAATATAGTGCATCGAGATCTGAAAAGCGCAAATTGTCTTGTTGACAAACATTGGACAGTTAAATTCTGCGACTTTGGTCTTTCCCGGCTAATGACAGAGCTCCCTATAAAGGATTCAACCATTGCTGGAACTCCTGAGTGGATGGCACCAGAACTTTTGCGCAATGAACAGTTTACAGACAAGTGTGATGTGTTCAGTCTTGGGGTGATAATCTGGGAATTATGTACATTTTGTGGAGTTTTTCGTCGCCAAGCTTTAGATAGAGGGGCTGCAATGGTAAGAGCAGATAAAATTGAAACTGGTCACAATGCAGATGATATAGCAGAGACTGTACTATTAAATATTCTTCGTGGAGATATGGCCAGGCTAAGTAGATGCACATTGATAACAACAGGGGAAGATAGATTTATTCCAAGATGCAAAGCCTTTTAAATATACATATGAAAAGGAGATCGTCATGTATGCATATTTCAAGAAGCTTGATTACTTCTCTACCGAATGCATTTATTCACCAAATGCATATCGAGGCTTTGCTTGTGATTTTATTAAAGGTTTAGAACAAATCAGACCAAGAGCAATCCATGACATAATTAGATCAGCTGAGAATTTTCGCGTTTCTTCTTCAGCAAAAATGCCAGAACAAGGTGTATGTGAGCGCTGTGGTTATATTTCCAGCCAAAAATGGTGCAAAGCATGTGTTTTAATAGATGGTTTGAAACGAGGCCTTCCAAAACGTGGAATTAATCGAACTGGGGGACGCCATGCTTTAAAAATTGATATGCCTGCTACAGATAGAGTAGCGCCCCTCCTCTGCACAGCTCTATAACAAGAAAGTCACTTTCAATGTAAACAGATGATGAGTTTCAGATCATGGGGAGCCTGAGACAGACGGGATTCCATTCCATGATTTCCGCCAGCGGTTGATCCTTTGAAGATTTTGTGGGAGATGTGGCTCGTAGAAGGCGAATTGTGAGTTATTGTTGATGTGTTGGATGTGTTGGAGTTCGATGAGTGGCTCTGCCTGTTGGGGCGTTCTTGCATATAAATTTAAATTAAACCTTGGATGCAACCGTGCTTAGTACAGTTGTCACCATGAGCTGTAAAGACAGGATTTTAGTTTAAAGTTGTTTTATTAAAATGACAAATGTAACACAACCAAAGAATGAGACTCGATGTCCTGATCCTGTGGAGATCTGCGCTTCAATTCTTAGTCTTTTTGGGTTAGTTATTAGAGAATTTCAAGGAGAAGGTTGTTCTCTTTTCTAATTTTTGTAATGTAAGTTCAAACAGTGCCCCTGTTTTGGGTGGATCTGTTTCCTACAGATTATATTATTTTTTTATTGTAAATTCTGAGTGTAGACAAGAGAGAGTTAGTGAGGGGAGATTTTCTGAGTGCTGGAGGAGAACTGAGCTCCATTGTACAAGTCTTTGACAAAGGGATTTTTAATGAAAATTTCACAGCTCTGATCTCTGAGATTCATGCGGTATGTTAATTTAGCATAAGTTTTCCCTTTATCTCATATGTAAACTGTTATGTTTCATTCACCTCATGATCATTTCTAATTGAGCAAATGAAGTGTTTAGGTAGAATTCACAGTATTATATGCTCTGCCTATAAGTTTTTTCAATTCAATGTTTTCTTCTGTTTGACAAGGATTCAAATTTATTGTTTGCCCTTGTCAGCTCCTCACCAGTCTTCCCATCCCATTTAAAATCTAGATTTGATGCTAAATTCCTTGCCTACCTTGCCTCAGTCATCAACCTGTGTTGTTCATTATATTTCTCTGTTTGAAGCTGTGATTTTGCCCATGCAGCCCAGAAAAACCCCGTTATTTAATTAAAAACCCCAAATCAAATTCTTTTATCAGTTTACTAGCCTAATATCTGTGTTACCTTGATTGGTCATCTCTTCCCATTGAAAATTTAACGAGATTGACCGGAGAGAGCCTTCTCATACCCCGTAGGGCTAGCTACGAGGTGAAATGGTTTGATGTTGCCTTGAAGGTTTGCCTTTCTCAGCCTGAGGTGAAATCTCAAGCGCTAACATAGTGGCGACCATACTGGGGAGAACATTCAATTTGTTGATTGTCTTGTCCCAGTACATGCAAATCAAGGTGTAGATCTGATGCTAATGGTGAACAGCAGTCAGATACATATGCAGGCTGAACCATTCACCTGGCGGCTCCAATTCGATCCAGACACTCCAGTGCTTGCTGATCCGTTCATGCCATGGAAGGGTATGTGGCAGACCCTGCCGTGTGTAAAGTTGTAGAAGAAATAAGAAATTTGTTAGGAAATACTGAATTTGATGAAGATGTTTTCAGTACCTTGTTTCAATGCTTGAAATCTTCAAAGGTCTTCAAAATTGAATTGTGTGAGTTAATTGTTGAAAGAATTGAAGATGAGATTCAATGGTTAGATGAGCAGATCCAGTCATACAATTTCCAAGACCCTAAAAGGTTTTTGGAAATCATTCCTCCATTGAAACAAGAAATCATAGATTTGCCTATAGAGGTTTACATTGACAATGTGCAGCTGGAAGTATGTCTTGCAGAGTTGGGGTAGCCAACAGAGACTGTCTTCCGTGATCCTATTGCAGCATATATGGACATGTTTTTCAGGTTGATTGACAAATCAGGCTGTCTTTTCCGTGACCAGGGTCAGTACGTGCATGAAGGGCTGCCAGCAATCATATTTGTGTCCTGGCGGAAGCATTCTCAAGCGGCTTCATTTTCAGGTTTACTTGAATGGCTAATTTGGCATTTTAGTATTACCTGATCTATTGTTTGTACAACAAAGTAGGGTAGCTTTGTAAATAAATAAGCAGCCATAAGGGCAGCATCGTGTTTTAGTTTGCTTGAAGATTGTTAAGTCGTTTTCAGTCATTTTAGTCTTGAGATCAGATCAGTTTGAGTTCAGTTTCAGTTGTGTAGATGATGACTCCATTTCCCAATGGGTAGAGGCACAGCCTTCTCTCCCAAAGTTCTGCAGTTCTTGGCACCTCCACGGAGCGGCAGCTGCCATCCCAAATGGAGCCGATGTTAGACTCTGTCTCATGTCAGAGATTGATTCTTCTTCAAAACCCTGTTTTGAAGAAGAAATCATTAATGTGTTGTTTCAGATTATGTAATTTATCTCCAGCTCTTCAACTGGCAGCGACTTCAAGCTCCTACCTCTGCAAATGCACAAAGAAAACAAAGTATACATCAGACTCTACTGTTGATGAATTTGGTCAGGTTTTATCTTCATATGGTTTCAACTATCATGGCACACAAGCAAGTTTACGCTCGGCTGAAGCAGCATTTGCTGAACGACAAGTGGAGGATATACCAGAACATAATGTGCTTGTTGTACCAATGATTAAAGATTTATTCTTGGTCGGGTTGCTTGTGGCAGAGCATGCAAGCATTTATCCTGGAAGCATCTGGTCACTTGGAAAAGAAGTTGAACAGTCGTCCTCTGCTTTGGGAATGAAGAGAGAGAAAATAGAGCCTTTTCAGCAAGACAAACAGATGACATTACCCTCCTCCTTTACCACAAAACAAAAAGCACAGGCAATTGAAATTGCACGCACTTTAGCTGTAGCCTATGTAATGGATCAGAGAGCACTATTACTGCAGCAAACATCTTGGCAGAAAGGTGTAAGAATGAGCAATCTCATGGAGAAAATTCATGAACCTCTTTCAAATATCAGGACTAAGCAAAATACTAATACCACATCTGAAGAGAAGTGAGATACCACATGATCTATTGGAAAATATACTAGTGCAAGGGGAACATATGAAAGGTCTCCTACATGAATTGCAAGATGCCTTTTACTACAACAAGGCCAATTTAATTCATTTCCGAGAAGAGGATCTGAATAGAATCAAAAGAGTTCGTTCAAATCCTTTCTCAAGGCTAGGACGTGCATTCTCTGACTATGATGACCATGCAAAAAGCACTGGTTTCTCTTTGGGGTCGAAAATAAGAGAAGATTTGGAATTTCCCATGCCTCCTCTTGCTCTTGCAGCATTACAACAATCTAATATCAGGCCTTGCAATGTCTCTAAGCTCTTATCGGAACTGGTGAATGCTGGAGATGCTTTAGCTCACAGCCAGCAGCAAACATTGCAGTTGATAGAAAGCACTCCTTTATTGCAAGCTGCAATTGAAGAAACTGCATTACGGAAAGCATTAAGTAATTTATTGGACAGTGCATTGCTGCGAGTACAAGCTACAGAAGCTCCAGGAGGCGGAGTGCTTGTGGTGATTGATGACAATGGACCTGATATGAGTTTAATGACTCAAACACATTCTCTGCCTCCATTCGAGTTAGAACTCTCTTTGGAAGCTAGAGCTCAAGACAATATTGCATGGAACTTTGTAGCTGGAATAACTATTGCTCGGGAAATTTTGGAACATTATGGTAGTGTCCTTCGTATGTTGTCTCCTTCTTTACCGAATGCATTGTTAGGGGCCTTTTACCCAACACAAGCTATTCTCTGGACGCCAATCAAGAAATGAATGGGCATCTCCAAGTTTGGTTGACATACAGGTTGACTTTACAGATGTCATGTTGACGGAATCGGCCTTGACAAACTTCATCCTCATTTGGAAGTTCAATTCGAATCAATGAGTGAACCTTTAAAATAGAGTCCATCATTCCATTGCCAATGACATTTTTTTTTTGAAATTCAAAATTTGCCAAGGAAAGAAGCTCAGTTGGCGAAGAAGATTGAAGATGCTTCGTGATATTTGCAGGGGGATGATGTGCATGCAGCGGATGAATATAGTGCATCGAGATCTGAAAAGCGCAAATTGTCTTGTTGACAAACATTGGACAGTTAAATTCTGTGACTTTGGTCTTTCCCGGCTAATGACAGAGCTCCCTATAAAGGATTCAACCGCTGCTGGAACTCCTGAGTGGATGGCACTAGAACTTTTGCGCAGTGAACAGTTTACAGACAAGTGTGATGTGTTCAGTCTTGGGGTGATAATCTGGGAATTATGTACATTTTGAGGAGTTTTTCGTCGCCAAGCTTTAGATAGAGGGGCTGCAATGGTAAGAGCAGATAAAATTGAAACTGGTCACAATGCAGATGATATAGCAGAGACTGTACTATTAAATATTCTTCGTGGAGATATGGCCAGGCTAAGTAGATGCACATTGATAACAACAGGGGAAGATAGATTTATTCCAAGATGCAAAGCCTTTTAAATATACATATGAAAAGGGGATCTTCATGTATGCATATTTCAAGAAGCTTGATTACTTCTCTACTGAATGCATTTATTCACCAAATGCATATCGAGGCTTTGCTTGTGATTTTATTAAAGGTTTAGAACAAATCAGACCAAGAGCAATCCGTGACATAATTAGATCAGGTGAGAATTTTCGCGTTTCTTCTTCAGTAAAAATGCCAGAACAAGGTGTATGTGAGCGCTGTGGTTATATTTCCAGCCAGAAATGGTGCAAAGCATGTGTTTTAATAGATGGTTTGAAACAAGGCCTTTCAAAATGTGGAATTAATCGAACTGGGGGACGCCATGCTTTAAAAATTGATATGCCTGCTACAAATAGAGTAGCGCCCCTCCTCTGCACAGCTCTATAACAAGAAAGTCACTTTCAATGTAAACAGATGATGAGTTTCAGATCATGGGGAGCCTGAGACAGACGGGATTTCGTTCCATGATTTCCGCCAGCGGTTGATCCTTTGAAGATTTTGTGGGAGATGTGGCTCGTAGAAGGCGAATTGTGAGTTATTGTTGATGTGTTGGATGTGTTGGAGTTCGATGAGTGGCTCTTCCTATTGGGTCATTCTTACATATAAATTTAAATTAAACCTTGGATGCAACCGTGCTTAGTACAGTTGTCACCATGAGCTGTAAAGACAGGATTTTAGTTTAAAGTTGTTTTATTAAAATGACAAATGTAACACAACCAAAGAATGAGACTCGATGTCCTGATCCTGTGGAGATCTGCGCTTCAGTTCTTAGTCTTTTTGGGTTAGTTATTAGAGAATTTCAAGGAGAAGGTTGTTCTCTTTTCTAATTTTTGTAATGTAAGTTCAAACAGCGCCCCTGTTTTGGGTGGATCTATTTCCTACAGATTATATTATTTTTTTATTGTAAATTCTGAGTGTAGACAAGAGAGAGTTAGTGAGGGGAGATTTTCTGAGTGCTGGAGGAGAACTGAGCTCCATTGTACAAGTCTTTGACAGAGGGATTTTTAATGAAAATTTCACAGCTCTGATCTCTGAGATTCATGTGGTATGTTAATTTAGCATAAGTTTTCCCTTTATCTCATATGTAAACTGTTATGTTTCATTCACCTCATGATCATTTCTAATTGAGAAAATGAAGTGTTTAGGTAGAATTCATAGTATTATATGCTCTGCCTATAAGATTGTTCAATTCAATGTTTTCTTCTGTTTGACAAGGATTCAAAGTTATTGTTTGCCCTTGTCAGCTCCTCACCAGTCTTGCCATCCCATTTAAATCCAGATTTGATGTTAAATTCCTTGCCTACCTTGCCTCAGTCATCAACCTGTGTTGTTCATTATATTTCTCTGTTTGAAGTTGTGATTTTGCCCATGCAGCCCAGAAAAACCCCGTTATTTAATTAAAAACTTTAAATCAATCCTTATCAGTTTACTAGCCTAAAATCACTGTTTCTAATTGGTCAACTCCTCCTATTGACAAATCTACCGAGTTTGACCCGAGAGAGCCTTCTCATACCTCGTAGGGCTAGCTACGAGGTGAAATGGTTTGATGTAGCTTTGAGGTTTGTCTATCTCAGCCTAGGTGAAATCTCAAGCGCTAACACTGTCTACAAAGAAATCTCTCCAATTGGACCTTCAGGTCCCTGAACCTGGTTGGTTGTCTCATTCTAGTTAAATCAGTTCTCCAAGCAATGCCCTTATATCTCTTCTTTGCCCTAGCAACTCCTAAATCTATCATAAACACCATTCGCAATATTAAAATAAATTTCCTTTGGAGAGGTTCCAATCAGAAGTGAAAATGGGCCCTCGTGAGGTGGGATAAGCTCTGTGAGCTAAAGCAAGTCAGTGGGCTTGGTCTGAGAAACCTGAAAATTATGGGGAAGGCCCTAGGAGAGAAAACTTGGTAGAGGTGGCTGGACAATCCCATCACCCCTTCGGCTCAACTTTGGAAAGCTAAATATGCTCCTAGCCATTTCCAAAGGGATCTCATTAGATTATCTGGACAAGTCTTGGGATCACCTATAGGAAAGCAAGCCTGGAAGAACAGATAAATAATTTAGCAACATAGTTTTTGGGAAATCCATAATGGGAAAGTGCCCTTTTCTGGAACGATGCTTGGCAACAACTCCCAACCTTAGATGATGTGAAGCATGCCCTCCTACAAAGGTTAATGCAAGATAAAAGGAAAAATCATGTTACCCATTACTAGAAACCAACCCCCCATGGAAGCAAATGGAGAGAATGGATTAGCAGACAGGATTGGCAAACTCTTCTCGATAACTTCGACTGAGATACATTATTAGGGATTATTTAGGAGCACCAAATCTTGGTGGCTTAGGAGGATTATAAATTAATATGGGGTAAAAACTTAGCTGACATCTTCAACCTTAAGGAAGCCTATGGCTATCTAGTCAATTATGGTCAATTAGATCAGAGTCAATGTTGGATCTCTCTATCGGCTAAACAACAATGGCTGAAAATAACTCTCTTCATATGGCTAGTTCTCCACGGTAAAATCCTAACTTGGGATGACCTTTGGAAAAGGGGGCTTTTGGGCTCCTCTCGACGTTGTCTCTGTGAGAACCAAGAAGAGTCTATTAATCATCTCCTGAATTCTTGTGATTTTTCTTTAGCCCTACGGGATTGGGGGGCAGAAGTTTTTAGGATGACCGAAAGGAACAGAACATCACTACAAGACACCCTGGATAACTAGCATTCTAACATTACCTCTCACACGTTGGTCAACAAAGCCTAAAATCTCCCCCCAGGGACCCCATGCTAGGTAATTTGGAAAGAGAGGAATGCACAAACGTTCAAAAATTTGAAGACTTCAGGAGAGTTTATTCTTACCAAAGTCAAGAATATAATTCGTGAATCAATCTCTGTTAAAATTGGAAAAAAGGGCCAAAATTCATGTGGGTCACCTTATTCATGGATAATTATATTTTTCTTGGATTCCTCTCGTCGAGAGGTCTAGGATTGATCTGAAGATCATTTGATTCCGATAAGTATTTATGGATATATGAATTTATTTAGATTATGGACTAATCGTCAAAGTCAGCCAGCAACTTGTGTAGGCTCAGAAGCCCAACAGACGCATCTATTCATCATCAACATTTTGCATATAAATACAAGGAGCATTCTCCTCATTTGCACACTTCACTTTTCATCACACATCTCTCTCTCCTATGCAAAAAAAGAGTCTCTTCCCTCTCTTGCGTAGAAATGTCTCTCTCTCACACGTGGGAAGGAAGGACGCAATTTTTCCAAGGTTTACAAACTAAAGATCGAAATTTTGACCAGCGTTGACCAACTTTCTCTCTCTCTTGACTACACAGTAGGTGAAGCTGACTCTCCTTGGAAAGCCGCAATTTTTGGCACAGGAATCGACGTGATCTGACAGATATTGACTGATGCCGCTGATGCCGCTAATCGAGGTGATCTGACAGATATTGACTAATGCCGATGATGTCACTGATGCCGTTGATTCCGTTGATCTAGGTGATCTGACAAATATTGACTGATGCCGCTAATCTAGGTGATCTGACAGATATTGACTGATGTCGTTGATGCTGTTGATCTAGGGTTTGTTGTTGCTGATATAAATCAGATTATTGTACCATTTCTCTCTGCTAAATTATTGAGGATAAAAGAAGATTTGATCAAAGGGTTCCCCATATTGGGGTTTGTCCCTGGCTAGACGCCACATCTTGTGTCTCTTGTCTTGGCTTCTTTTTTATTGATCGTTTAATGTTCTATCTGCACTTTACTTATGTACATGTGATTGTTAATCTGTGGATAATAATAAGAAAAATAAGTAAAATACTCTAAGCATAGAACATACCATAATTTAACATGGGATCAAAGTTGAGGTGAAGACAAAGCCTGAGCAAGAGCAAGAGCAATCACTGAAGAGAAGATTGGCAAAGCTATGCAAAAGAAACCATGGGGCCCTCAACACACTTCCTTGCTGAAGACAAACTTCGAGAGAAGTCTGACTACCACAGATGGAAGATGTCTCTTGATCTAACATTAGAAGAATAGGAAGTGTTGGACCATGTGAGAGGTGGAATTGTTGAACCTCCATCAAATGCATATGCTACTGCTAGGAACAAATGGACCAAGAGGGAAATAAATGCTAGAAAAGAAATAATTCTGGGGCTAAATTCAAAGGAAAGGTCGGACCTAAGGGTGGAAAGAAAGGACGATGTTATATTTGCAATAAAGCAGGTCACTACGCAAGGGAGTGCCCTGACTTCTAAATTTTCTATGGGCCGAAGCTGCAAATACTATCGTATATGTACAAAACTTATGCCCTCATCAAGAATTGGGTTCCAAGACTCCTGAAGAAATGTTCACCAGTAAGAAACCTGACGTCTCTCATTTTAGAATTTTTGGAAGCCCTGTTTATTTTCATGTGCCAAAAGAGAAAAGGAATAAATTGGGTGCATCTCAAAAGAAAGGAATCTTCGTGGGTTATAGTGAAAATACTAAGGGCTATAGAATCTATGTAATCATTCAAAGGGAAGTCGTGATTAGTCATGATGTCACCTTTGATGAAGATATGGGCCTTAGCAAGGTGGACAATCTTCATACTTTGAGGAGCTCTCAAGAAGCTGACACCAGGGAACCAAAAGAAAAATAAGATGAGACAATGCCCGATGTGGAAGAACCCATGGATCCTATTGATCCTCCTCCACCTGAGCCTTCCTCTTCTAGGAAGAGGCTTTCATGGCTTAAGGGGACACTTGATGATGTTGAAGGACACACCGCACCCCGAGGAACCTTCTGTGAAAATAAGAAGCCGAACAGATATCAGAGATACCTGAACATCATCAACACAATCATCCAAAATGAGCCTTCATCATTCACGGATGTCGTCAAGAATCAAGTATGAAAGGATGTTATGAATAAAGAATATGAGTCTATAATGAAGAACGATGTCTGAGATGTGGTCCCCAGACCCCAGGACAAAACAATTGTCACTTCTAAATGGCTTTACAAGATAAAGCATGCAGCTGATGGAAGCACGGAAAAGGATAAGGCTTGTTTTGTCGCTCATGGCCTCTCCCAGAAGGAAGGTATAGACTATGACGAGATATTTTCACCTGTTACCCGATATACCACCATCCGCTCAATCATAGCCCTTACTGCTACATAAGGATGGAACCTACATCAGATGGATGTTAAGACCACGTTCTTGCATGGTTCAATTAAAGAAGAGGTCTACATGGAGCAACCTAAAGGATTTGACATTTATGATAAAAAATCTCATGTGTGTAGGTTGAAGAAGGCCCTCTATGGGATGAAGCAAACACCTCGAGCATGGTATGAAAGGATCGATAGCTACTTGATGAAGCTAGGATTCACTAGGAGTGAATCCAACCCTAACCTTTACTTTAAGGTTGTAGATGACAAACCTCTCATATTGGTGCTATATGTTGAGGACCTCTTTCTAACAGGTGCAGACCCTCTCATTCATAAATGTAAGAGGGAGTTAGCTTCTGAGTTTGAAATGAAGGACCTAAGACTGATGCACTATTTCCTAGGACTTGAAGTCTGGCATAAACCAAGAGAGATTTTCCTATCTCAAGGAAAATATGTGGTGAAGATATTGGAAAGATTTGGTATGGTGGACTGCAAGCCCGTAACTACCCCAATGGAGCTTGACTTCAAGAAGTTAAGCAGTAATGTTGTTGGCCCTGTTTTACGAAATACCACCGAGTATCGTCAACTCGTCAGAGCATTGATGTTCTCAGTGAACTCCCGTCCAGATATATGTTTTGTAGTCAACACGTTAAGTCAACATATGGTTGAACCTCACCACATACATTGGATTGGTGCCAAGAATCTATTGAGATACCTTCATTGCGCAATCACTCATGGGTTAAGATACACTACTGGAGATGTGAAACTACTTGGATATACTGATGTTGATTGGGTAGGCAGTGTGGTGGACCGTAATAGCACTTCAGGGTGTTGTTTCTCCTTGGAATTTGCTTCGATATCCTAGATGAGCAGGAAGCATAAGTCAGTGGCTTTGAGCACTGTCAAGGCAGAGTACATTGCTGCTAGCATGGCCACCTGTGAGGCAGTCTGGTTGCGAAAGCTCTTCAGTGAGCTGTTTGGATTTACACAGGATACTACCGTGATCTTGTGTGACAACCAGAGCAGGATCCGTTTATCAGAGAATCCCATATTTCATGATCACTCCAAACATATCGATATCAAGTACCACTATATTCAAGATATGGTGTGGCGAGGAGCTATAAGGCTCCAACATATCGGTACAGATGAACAAGTCATCGACATTTTGACAAAGCCCCTAGGAAAGGTCAAATTCCTGACTTTCCGAGAATGACTTGGTGTCATTCAGAGACCCTCTAATGAGGGTCAAGTATGATGTACTGAGCTCTGGGAGCTCCAGGGGGGTACGGGGTACTTCTTGGAGCGACATATGACCATAGGGTGACTCACCATCCCCTGTTGGTGCACTTTGTACAGGGTAAAAGGTTCAACCTTCCCCTATGACACCCTGTGGCGACTATGGAATAGGATGATTAGTTCTCCTGTGGGCCTGGATGATGTGTTCTTCATGGCAGTTGTGGAACAGGATGATTAGTTCTCCTGTGGGCCTGGATGATGTGTTCTCCATGGTGATTGTGGAACATGATGATTCGTTCTCCTGTAGGCCAGGATGTTTAGTTCTTCGTGGCATCCACTAGACAGGATGATTCGCTCTCCTATGGACAAGATGATTAGTTCTCCTGTCGAGGCATCCTACCCATGCAGTCTGGGACTCATGGGAAGTACCTCTCATCTGATCAATGAGCAGGGAAATGAGGATAGGGACCATAGTAGTACCAATGGACGCATCGTTGTATCTACCGTACTCTCTATGCTAGGATGACCTTCATTGATATGGGATCAATGATACTGGTCTAGGACCAGTGAGAGTGGTACCCACTATGACACTGACTGCGAGTCAGTAGAGGACATGTTTGGGACCAGTGGTACACATTTTGAGATTGACTTTGGGTCAGTGGAGGATGGTATGATACATCCTCGATCACTTCTTCTTCTTCTTCCTCATAGTTCGAGCAGAGCAGAACAGAGTAGAGCAAAGCAAAGCATAGCAAGGAAAAGTAGAGCAAAGCATAGCAAGGTAGAGCAGAGCAAGGGTCAAGCTATACAGGGTAGTGCATTTGATGGATGATTAGTCACAGTCCGACAAATTTTAGATGAAGTTCTCCCTAGTTGAGAGGGAGTGTTAAAATTGGCAACTAGGGCCAAACTTCATGTGGGTCACCTTATTCATGGTTGATTATATTTTTCTTGGATTCCTCTCATCGAGAGGTGTAGGATTGATCTAAAGGTCATCCGATTCCATTAAGTATTTATGGAGATATGAATTTATTTGGATTATAGATTAATTGTCAAAGTCAGCCAGCAACTTATGTAGGCTCAAAAGCCCAACAGACACATCTATTCATCATCAACGTTTTGCATATAAATACAAGGAGCATTTTCCTCATTTTCACACTTCACTTCTCATCACACATCTCTCTCTCCTACGCAGAAAAATAGTCTCTTCTCTCTCCTACGCAGAAAGGTCTCTCTCTCACACATGGGAAGGAAGGACGTAATTTTTCCAGGATTTACAAATTGCAGATTTGAACTTTGCCCAGCGTTGACCAGCCTTCTCTCTCTCTTGACTATGCAGTAGGTGAAGCTGAATCTCCTTGCAAAGCTGTAATTTTTGGCATAGGAATCGAGGTGATCCGACAGATATTGACTGATGTCGTTGATGTCACTAATGCTACTAATCAAGGTGATCTAACAGATATTGGCTGATGTTGTTGATCTAGGTGATTTGACAGATATTGTGTTAGGGTCCAACCCTAACCCCTTTATTTATGTAATAGGATCAATTCATAGTTATAGTTAAGTGAAGAGTCAATAAAGCCCATATTAATAAGTGTAAGTGGTTAACCTACATTCGATGAAGGGACCATAGTTAGTTGCAAATGGGCCATGGTATTAGATAGATGGTATTAATAAGAACCATGGTATTTCCCCATGGTATTGCATGTATGAATCCTATATAAAGGATAGAGACTTCCCTCGAGGAGCATCGTGTTTTATTTTTTAATTGAGCTCATCTCTATTGGAGGTTGCCCCCTCAAAGAGGCAAGTGAGCATTTCTTTCTGAATAATAAAATACTTGTTATTTCTCATTGTTCTATGGTCTGGGTATATTTCTTCGCATATTTGGTATTCTGGTATAGTCTTTCAGGTTAAGAGCATAACAAGTGGTATCAGAGTGCTTTCCAGGGCCAGTGGGATCTCCAATTTTTAGCCAATTTTTTTTTTTTTTGGCTAGAGACGTGTTCTGGCGTCTTTAAACCATGGGATCTGTCGTTGAGCGCATAAAATTGCGGATTTGGGAAGGCATGCATGCAGGAAATACAAGAGGTGGTCACGCTTGTTGGACTCCCTTGTAACCCCTATGGGTACCCCTTCGAGTAGTAGCACATTAGACATAACCACGCATGGACTGTCTTCCAAGTACCCTCTTGGTATATCAGAAGCCCCCTAGCTCCCTTGAAACCTCGCCATAGATAATCCGTTGGTTGTCTTGCTGCTACAGTACACTGAGAACAGCACTCGGGGAGATTACTCGTGCGTACGATAGGGTAGTTGGGTTGTACAGCTAAGGGTACGGTTGATCCTCCTTGGTTAGTGCCCTAAAATATTGGGTCGAGTACTACTCTCAGACCCTTATGTATATTGCGATCTGTAGCACCTGACACTCCTGGAGACCATATTTCCTTTCTCTATCTCTGGATCGCGCATCATCTTTTCCAAATTAGATCTCGCAGGTGGGGTTTTGTCGCAACAGCAATCAGTTCCGCCGTTCAGATCTATTAGATCAGCCATTCAGATCTATCAGATCCATCAAATGTGCCATCCAGATCTAGCAGTTTGGGCTCTGTATCCGTCGCAACAATCAGATCTGACATTTAGATCTAACTAATTGTGTGGGTTCCTATACCTGGGCATGATTTTTGCAAGACTTTGGGTAGCATCGAATTTTCTGGGATTCAGCTACTGCAATATTCCTAAGCGAGTAAACTAGACCCTCGGGACGCTTATTGGAGACTTAGCCCATAAGAATCAGGTCGACGAGATGACCAAGGTGGTACCATTCAATCCTTAGTGCCAAAAATTTTGGGTTGTCCCAAATTTCAAGTATATTGGATCAGTGCATGGTACAAATTAGAGCTCAATCTGTGGCCAATGAGAGAATTGACAACCTTGAATCAACATTGAAAGATGTATTGTTGCATCTGAAGAACTTAAATGAAACACTCTCAAAGGGCAAGGTGGAGGAATGTGTGGAGGCATATATTGGCAATGAAAACATTGAGGGCGAGTCTAGCCAGTCTCTTCACCTCTTTGGCACCCACCAACAATCCCAGCCGCGACCACCCAAGCTGGACATGTATAAATTTGATGGCTCTCACCCGGCCACATGGATAGCACAAATGGAGCAATATTTCACACTGAATTACATCATGGATGATGCGACTCAACTTAGTGTGGGTAGCATGTACTTGGACAATGAAATATGGCAATTGTGGCAATGGCATCAACGTTGCTATGGAAGACCCTTGACTTGATACACATTCAAAAAATCTCTTACGGATCGCTTTGACCATGAATCTACTTTTTTGGGTCATCTCACTAAGCTCCAATAGACAGGAACAGTGAATGAATATATTTCAGCCTTTGAAGCCTTAGCTTTCCACACAGGAGGTCTACACGATGAGTTCTACGTGGAATGTTTTGTCAATGGTCTCAAAGAAGCCATACAATCCCACGTCCGACTGCAACACCCTATCTCATGGCTGCATGCTTGCAGTATAGCTCGTGAAGTAGAACGTGTGTTAGCGGCCCAGTCCAATCACCCAAATTTCATAGCCAAGGATCGCCCCACCCAGGCTCAAAGCACTACCCAAACACTCAAGTTTCAAAAGGTGTCACTAGCAGAAATGCTGGAAAGAAGAAATCAAGGATTGTGTTACTACTATGATGAGAAATACTCCCCCGGGCATAAATGCAAGGAGCCCAAATTCTTTCAAATTGATGCTACTGATCACTGTTCATCAGAGGAAGCCCCACCACTTGAGGAACCAGAGGAGGAAGAAGAGAACAACTAGCAGGAAAATCTACCTGAAGAACCAGTTATCTCGCTGCATGCTTTGGCAGGGATTTCTTCTCCCCAAACTCTCAAAATCAGAGGTTTTATTAAGCATCGCCCAGTAATAGTCTTGATTGATAGTGGCAGTACACACAACTTTATCAATTAAAGAGTCGTGGAAGCAGTGCATTGTTTGTCCAAGCAATTTCTAACTTCCAGGTCCAAATTGCTGATGGGGGAAAATGAAGTGTGAAGGCCACTGTGAAAATGTCAAACTTCAAATGGGGGATTATCAATTAAAGACCCACATGTTTTCCATACACATGGGAGGGTGCGACATTGTCCTAGGTGTTGAATGGATTTGCACACTTGGCCAATCACAATGGATTTCCAGGAGTTATATATGAGCTTTAAGAAGAACAACCACACACATACCCTCTGCGAACTCCAAGTGGGAGCTCCCTCTATCATCAACTCACATCGGATGGAAAAATAGTTAAAAAAGGGCCACCATGGAGTTATAGCCCAATTTAATGCCATCCAAGCCTTCGAACCCAATTCTCTTCATATTCATCCTAAGATGCAACAGATCTTAAACAACCATCTGCTAGTCTTTGACAAGCCTCATGAGCTTCCACCCTCGAGAGGGGAACATGATCATAGCATTACTTTGGTCCTAGTGGCCCAACCACCAAATGTGCACCCATATAGATATTTGTGCGCCCAAAAGAATGAAATTGAAAAAATCATCAAGGAACTCTTGGAAGCAGGCGTCATTCGTCCCAGCATTAGTCCTTATTCATCGTCGGTGGTCATGGTGCTCAAGAAATATGGGGAATGGCATATGTGTCCAGACTTTAGGGCCCTCAATAAGTTGATGGTCAAAGATAAATTTCCCATCCTGGTTGTCAATGATTTGTTGGATGAACTAAATGGGGCTCAACTCTTTACTAAGATCGACCTTCGCTCGGGCTATCACCAAATTCACATGAAAGAAGTAGACATTCCAAAGACTAATTTCCGAACTCATGAAGGCCATTATGAGTTCCTGATGCCATTTGGTCTTTGTAATGCCCCATCCACTTTTCAGAGCCTTATGAACCGCCTGCTCAAACCATATCTCATAAAATTTATCCTTGTTTTCTTTGATGACATCCTCATCTACAGTCGCACCTAGGCCACACATCTTCAGCATGTAGATCTACTCTTGCAACTGATCTAAGCATAAATTATTTGTCAGGATGTCCAATTGCTCTTTTGGCACGGAAGAAGTTGAGTATTTGAGCCACATTGTGGGGCGTGAAGGTGTCAGGGTGGACCCCAAAAAGATCCAAGCAATGCAGGGTTGGCCTCAACCAAAGACCTTGAAGAGCGTGAGAGGATTTTGGGTCTCACTGGCTACTATCACAAATTTGTCTGCAATTATGGTCGCATTGCTAGGCCCTTCACTCAACTCCTCAAGAAAAATTCATTCCTATGGAATGATGAAGCACAACAAGCCTTTATAGATCTCAAACATGCCATGTGCTCCACTCCAGTCTTAACACTACCCGACTTCACCAAATCTTTTGTGATTGAATGTGATGCTTCTGGTACAGGTATTGGGGTGGTCTTAGTGCAGGAAGGTTGACCCTTGGTCTTCACAAGCCAACAACTAAGTGGGAAGAATCTGGGACAATCTACCTATGAGAAGGAGATGATGGCCATATTACATGTAGTAGATACCTGGCGACCATACTTATTGGGGCGACGTTTCCAAATCCGCACAGACCATCAAAGCCTTAAATATTTTTTGAAACAATGCCTATCCTTGCCACAACAAAATAAGTGGCTCACGAAAATGCTGGGATATAATTATGAGATAATTTATAAGAAAGGGCACGAAAATATTGTAGCAGATGCGCTATCTCGCCAATTGAGGAGGAAAGTACCCTGCTCTCAATTTCCCTTCCCATTCCAGAATGGATTGAAGAGGCTCGCAAGGAATCGTTTTCACATCACTAGCTCTCCCAACTCATTAATCAATTGCAGGCGGATCCAAATTCCACAGCAGGCTACTCGTGGCAGGATGAGATTCTTCGCTACAAGGACAGAATCGTAATATCACCAACATCCACCCTCAAAAGCCGCATTTTGGCAGAGTTGCACTCATCTCCCACTGCAGGACATTCAAGCTTTCGGAAGACGTATGCTCGCACTTGAAGATCATTTTTTTGGACAGGTATGAACAAGGAAATTCTTACTTTTGTAGCTAAATGTGACGTCTATCAGTGCCACAAAGGAGAAACAGTGAAATCCCTAGGCACATTATAGCCATTTCCCATCCCGGCCTCAATCTGGACAGAGGTTTCTATGGATTTCATTATGGGTCTTCCAAAGTTAGGAAACAAGTCAGTCATCATGGTGGTTGTGGACAGACTTTCTAAGTATGCTCATTTTTGTGCCCTACCCCACCCTTTTACACCGACTTTGGTCACTCAATCTTTCATGGATAAAATCTTCAAATTGCATGGCATGCCCACTTCCATTGTGTTTGATCGTGACTCGATCCTCCCCAGTAACTTTTGGCAAGAACTCTTCCGGCTACAAGGTACCCAACTACAACTCAGTACTTCCTATCATCCACAAACTGATGGTCAAACTGAAGCAGTCAACAAATGTCTTGAGACCTACCTTAGGTGTTTCACTTTAGAAAAGCAACATCTTTGGGTACAGTGGTTACCTCTAGCCGAATGGTGGTATAACACCAACTATCATGCCACCACCAAAATGACTCCATGTGAAGCAATTTATGGTAAAATCCCTCCTTGCCCTACTTCTTATATCAAGGGATGCTCAAAGGTACAAGCAGTGGATCAACTCCTACAGAACCGCACAACCATGCTATCCCACCTTAGAGAGAATCTTCATCAAGCCCAAAACCGCATGAAGCAACAGGCAGATCAACATCGCTCAGAATGCCAATTTCAAGAAGGGGATACAGTATTTTTGAGGCTGCAACCATATAAGAAAACATCACTCAAAAACAAGGGTCGTCAGAAATTATCTCCAAAATTCTACGGACCGTATCAAGTACTTCACCGCATTGGAGAAGTCGCCTACAAGCTAGCTTTGCCACCCACTGCAAAAATCCATCCAGTCTTCCATGTCTCATGCCTCAAGAAAGTGATTGGGAACCACTGCAGAATTCAAACTAGTCTACTTGAACTGGATGAAGAAGGTTCAATCTGGCTCCAACCTGAACAGGTTCTTGACACACGAGAACGGCACTTGTGTGGCCGCACGATCAAGGAATTCCTCATCAAGTGGAAAGACACCTCTCCAGAAGATGCAACCTGGGAACCAACTATTATCCTTCAACAGTTTCCGCAGCTTCAGCCTTGAGGACAAGGCTATTCTTATGGGGGAGGGCATGTTAGGGTCCAACCCTAATCCCCTTATTTATGTAATAGGATCGAGTCATAGTTATAGTTAAGTAAAGAGTCAATAAAGCCCATATTAATAATTGTAAGTGGTTAACTTGCATTTAATGAAGGGACCACAGTTAGTTGCAAATGGGCCATGGTATTAGATAGATGGTATTAATAAGAACCATGGTATTGCATGTATGAATCCTATATAAGGGATAGATACTCCCCTCGAGGAGCATCGTTTCTTATTTTGTAATTGAGCTCAGCTCTATTGGAGGTTGCCCCCTCGAAGAGGCAAGTGAACATTGCTTTCTGAATAATAAAATACTTGTTGTTATTTCTCATTGTTCTATGTTCTGGGTATATTTCTTCGCATATTTCGTATTCTGGTATCGTCTTTCAAGTTAAGAGCATAACATATTGACTGATGCTTCTGATGTCGTTGATGCCGCTGATCTAGGTGATCTGACAGATATTGACTGATGTCGCTGATGTTGCTCATCTAGGGTTTGCTATTGCTGATATAAATCAAATTTTTGTACTATTTCTCTCTGCTGAATTATTGGAATAAAAGAAGATTTAATCAAAGTGTTTCCCCATATTGGGGTTTGTCCCTGGCTAGTCGCCACATCTTGTGTCTCTTGTCTTGGCTTGTTTTTTGTTGATCGTTTAATGTTCTATCTGCACTTTACTTATGTACATGTGATTGCTAATCTATGGATAATAATAAGAAGAATAAGTAAACTACTCTAAGCATAGAACATACCATAATTTAACAGTCTCCGTCTCCAATATTCCTCTGATGCTGGAACCTCCGCGGGCTTCTGATCTCTACATCCTCTGACTTTTGGACCTAGAAAATATTCCCATTATCGTTCCCAATTCTCCGTTTTCTAGTCCTGATATCCCAAATACTTGGTCCCCTCCAAGAAATAATGTTCTCAAACTCAATTATGATGGGGCTTCCAAAGACAACCCCAGAATGGTAATCTTGGGTGGAGTCTTTCGAAATCACAAGGAATAAATCCTCTAGATATTCCATGGAAAATTAAGGATCAATACCAACAATACCACAGATCTACAACGATGGAACATGGGCTTGCAATTGCAATAGACCAACAATTTGTTCCATTGATCATAGAGGGAGACTCATCACTGGCCACCTTAGCTTCCCGTAAGCTCTAGTATGGTACTTCAATCAACAACGTGACCACCAACTAGAGGTTGACGAAGACTCTCCAGTGCATTGAACAACACATCATCGAATTAGGAGGGGTCCACTTCCAGGTAGTAAGAAGAGAGGCCAACTCCATTGCAGGCCAGTTGTCAAACGAGGGGACAGCTGGTAGAGTCACACTAATTGATCTGAAATCACTCATGAATGATCTCAGTTAATTAATGAAGGTATTACAGACTCAAGTGTTGGGGTGTGCCTATGTTATCTTATAAAATGGATCGATGAGATTGCGAAAAACACAGACACTGAAATAGTAAGAGAACACAGTAAGCAAACACATAAACACAACATATTTAATAATGAGTTCACCCAATCCTACTGAGCTATGTCTCCTGGTCCACCCTTCAATGGTGGCCTTTCTATTGTGTCTTAAAAAGCATAGTTTTACAACAGTGAACTCAAATTGAGTCTCACTTAACAGATAATGATCAGTAGGACTATACTTGGATTCCCCAAGCCTCTAGAGTACACAGACTCCCCTTACTGAATCTCGACCTCAACTGGTCTCAGTGGTATGAGTCCAATTTGGTACTCAATACCTGATAGGTATACACAGAGGAATTACTTGAACCTCTCAAGCCTTTTCTGGAGTTCCCAGACTCTCGGACTCTCTCTGTCTCTGTCTGCTCGATGCTGCCTTTGCTCTGCAGGTCAACTCGGCTTCTCTGTTCTCTACAATTTTTGCTTCTCCCTCTCTTTTCTCTCTTTTCCTGCTTCCTATTTTCTTCTTTGCTTTCTCTATCTATTCATGGCTTAAAGCCAATCTTCTCCCTGACTATTCGTTTCTACTTCCCGGCTCTTTGGATCTCCTACCTCTATCCACTGGAATTCCCCTACTCTGCGTCATAATCACTATAACGCTTCACAGAGAGGTGGCCACTTGTTTCCCTCATGAACTGAGTGTCAGTTCTCTTTGAACGGTCGTTATTTCCGTTGCTCTAAGATCGCCCGTGAAACCGTTCCTCTGTCAACTCATCGGTCATGCCGAATCTCAAATCTTATCTACCTCAGCCTATTTCCGTGTCGAATCTGGTCATCCATCAGGTTGCTTCTCCGCTGTTGATCTGGGGCCTCCAGATCCTACAGTCTCTGTCCATATCGCAAGGGTAATTAGCATGACCTCTACCCGCGCGATGAGAGTGATTTTCTCTCTCATCCGCTAGACGCGTGTCACCCGTTATATGGAGTCGTGTGGGACTTGACCGAACCCGCTTACCGCTTGAGGGCCTTCCGATATCCCGTCGGTTTTAGCACGGGGCCCGCCTTTTGACGAAATCGGAGATTTCTATGTGGTTTTATGCTTTTCCCCGTGACCAAGCGCTCGGGGCTTTCCTTCACTAAGGGGGATGTATCAGAAACTGCTTCCATTTCTGGATTTGACTTCCCATTTTGCCAGTTTGTGCCAGCACGCAGTTACCATGGAACAACGGTCTACGCGCTTTGACCGAGGGTCCTCGTTGCTCCATGCTAACCACAAATTGCCATGGTCCAGAGGTTATTTCTGATAAGCTCCACATCCATAGCACTTTGAAACTTTGGTATGAGTTTTACAGAGTTCAGGAAACTATAAGAGTGTTTAAGGATCCAATTCGGATCACGGCCTTCCCACTGAAAAAGATTTTGGACCACCAAAAGTTGGTTTTCAAGCATCGACTAAATGAGGGTATAGTTGTCTCACTTGTCCAATCTTTATCCATTTTTCATTGCTTGGCTTTGAACCCTTGAGTCCAATCCTGAGGTACTCAAGATCTCCCCTGCGTGTCATCCTCACCTTCCTGTCCAGAACTGGGTTTTCCTACAATTCATTGATATATTCAGGTAACAGATCATCAATAGAAGGCAATTGACTCTGATCTTTGGGATCTTCTATTAATGAAGGTTCAAATAGTCTCAAGTTGTCTGCATTAACGACTGAGTAGATGTGCATGTAAGCTGGTAAATCAAGGCGAAAAGCATTCTCACCAATTTTCTCAAGTATCTTGAAAGGTCCATACCTTATTGGCTTTAGCTTTTTACCTTCACCTTGCATTCTGTCTTTGCTGATATATAGCCAGACTTGATCACCAACTTGGAAACTATTCTCCATCCGATGCATGTCATGCCTTGCCTTGTATTTGGCTTGGCTCTTTTCCAGTTGTTCCTGTACTGCCTGGTGAATCTCTTGGATTTTTTCAATGAAATTGGTTGCCTTGTCCACATCACTGTGTCCATCAATTGCTATTTCTTTTCTAGAGAAAAAATCCAAGGGAGACCTTGGTGTGAAACCAAAGCATGTCTCGAAAGGAGATCTCTCCGTAGAAGAATGTTTTGCTCGATTGTAAGCATGCTCTGCACATAACACAAATGTTCATTCCAGAGTTTGGGATGCTTGTTGCAATAGCCTCTAAGCAACTGGATCACTGTCCTATTGACCACTTCTGTCTGGTCATCTATTTGTGGATGAAAGGTTGTGCTTTTCTTCAGTTTGGTGTCCATCAGTTCCCATAGACTTGACCAAAAATTCCCAACAAATCAGGTGTCTCGATCAGATACAATGGAAGTGGGTAATCCAAAATGAACCCATACATGTTGAAAGAACAACTTTGCAGTTTGTTCAGCTGTAATTTGTTTATTACAAGGTATCAAAATACACATTTTACTAAACCTATCCACAACAACATATAGACAGTCATGATCTTTCCTAGATTTAGGCAGTCCTCGAACAAAGTCCATGGAAACACTTTCCCAAGGATGAGAAGGAATTAGTAGTGGAATGTACAAGCCTAGTTTTCTATTGCCAGGCTTTCTTTTAGCACACATGGTACACCCTCTTACATATCTAGAAATTGTCTCATTCATTTTTGGCCAATAACAAAATCTTTGTAGTTGTGCAGCCATTTTACTTTCACCAAGGTGACCTGATATTAGAGAATTGTGTGCTTCCCAAATTATCTTTACTCTTTCAGTTTGTGGAATGCATAACTTCCCACAATGATGCAAAAGTTGGTCCTTAATGTGATAATCCAATTCTTCTACTTGTTTGCCTTGACTTAAAGTTGCATATACACCTTTAAAATCTATATCTTGAGCATATTGTTCAATGTAGCTCTCATGCAGTACTGAATTATGCTTAAGTATAGTGGATGCATTTATAATAGGTCTAGATAACATATCTGCAACTTTATTGTGTATGCCCTTTTTATATATGATGTCTAAATCAAACTGTTGTAGAAAACCCATCCATCTATAGTGTCTTGATTGCTGCAACTTAGTTTCGGAGTGTAGATATTGAAGTGGTTGATGATCAGTATGTATAACTGTCTCTTTTCCCATTAAGTAATGCTTCCACTTTTTCACACTATATACTAATGCATACAATTATTTATCATATGTGGGATAGTTAACTACTGTAGAATTAAATGTCTCAGAATGATAACATATGGGTTTACAGTGTTGTATTAACACTGCTCCCATGGCATAGTCACTGGCATCCATTTGGATCTCAAATGGTCTTTGAAGATCAGGCACTGCTAGCATTGGTGTTGTACTAATCTTTTCTTTCAAGGTGTCTAAGGCTTTCTTCTATTTTCCTCCCCACTGAAACACCTTGTTCAATCCTGTTAAAGCATGTAAGGGAGCTGCAATTAAGGAAAAGTTAAAAATGAACTTTCTCCAATATTGTGCTACTCCTAAGAAGCTTCTAACTTCTGTAGCAGATTTGGGTTTAAGCCAGTTTACAATGACTGCCACCTTAGAGGGATATATCTTCAATTCACCACCCCCTACTATATGTCCCAAATAATTCAAAGATGTTTTGCCGAATTCAGATTTTGAGAGTTTAACATAAAGTTTTTCACTTTTCAAAGCATCTAGTGTCTACTTAACATGCTTTAAATTCTCTTCCCACATTTTGCTAAATATAAGAATGTCATCTAGATATACAATAACAAAATCATCAAGAAAAGGTCTGAGTACATCATTCATTATTCTCATGAAAGTAGTAAGAGCATTAGTTAAGCCAAAAGGCATAACCAACCACTCATATAATCCCTGCTTTGTTTTGAAAGCAGTCTTCCATGCATCTTTTTCTGCAACCCTGACCCGATGATATCCACTATGCAAGTCTAACTTGGAAAAATAAACAGCTTCCTTTAACTAATCTAATAGATCATCTATGCGAGGAAAGGGATAATGATTTTTTATTGTTATCTTATTCAGTGCTCAGTAATCAATGCACATTCACCACGAGCCATCTTTCTTCTTTCCCAAGACAATTGGAGACCCACATAGTGATGTGCTAGGTCTAATGAACCCCTTCTCGAGCAACTCCTGCACCTGCTTCTTGATTTCTGCATTCTCTAAAGTGGATAACCTGTGCATTCCAACGTTAGGCAATGGAGCATCTTGCTGCAAATTAATATCATGCACTATTTCCTTTTTGGGTGGTAGATCTTTAGTTCTCGAAACAAGATATCATATGTTGAAACAACTTTTTCTAAATCAACTTGTTGTTTAGCATCACAACCCTCAAATACATTGGTTTTATCAGGTTTCTTTTCCTTTACAAATATCAGTAAAAAAAATTTGCATGAATTTACAACTCGTTTCATATGCCCTGAGTTTATGAGAGTATAATTATTCTTGGCTTATTAGCCCTTACAAAGTATTGGATTCCATCTTTAACGAGTAGATACTTGTTCTCAACTCTATAGAAAATAGCTTTTCTATCATACAAGTAAGGACTTCCTAAAACAATTCCACATATATCCAAAGGAACTATATCTAACTCAACCTCATCTACAAATGTTGACCCAAAAGAAAACTTAAGTTTACATCGTCTAGTCACTTGTAGTTGTGCTCTATCACTTAACCAACCTAATGGGTATGGTTTCTTGTGAGGTGTAGTCAGTAATCCCAACTTCTTTACAATTGCTTCAGAAATTAAATTTACTTGTGAGCCACTATCAAACAAAGTATCAATCTTTTTATGTTTGGAAATGACTCCAATATGGAAAAACTCATGTCTTTTTCCCTCATTTTCTTCATCATTAATAGGTTGTGAAAAATTACTAGTAGATGCTTCAGAATTTTTATCTTGTATACCTGTGGCTGCAATGGTTGTTTCATCTCCTGAGTCTGAACCCAAATCTTTTTGAATAGCTGCAACAATCTTCTTCTTCTTTCCCTCAAACTTCTTAGGTCTCAGTTCTGGATGCATAATCCAACAGTGCTCATCATCATGCCCATCCTTCTTACAGTGAGTGCATGAAGACTTTCTTTTATGTGCAGTGTTGGCCTTCCTCTCTTTCCATTTCTGTTTTCTTTTCTCCTTATTCTTGCTTGCAATGGGCTTGGATGATCCCCCAACTTTTGGGTTCCCATTCTTTCCTCTAGCTTCTAGATGCGTAGCTTGAATAGACACCTCATCTATACTAATGGGATTAAAAATGAGGATAGTGTGCCTCATATAGCTGTGTAGACCACCTATGTACTTCAACAGAGTCTCAGGTGAGTCTAATGAAATTCCTAGAATCAAAGCCCTTTTCCTAAATTCTTGGGTGTAACCTTGTACACGTTGCCCTTTCATTTCGCGAAGAGTTTGCCAATTCATCATGGCTTGTTGCATGTAAGCTAGTGGATAGAACTGCTTTTTGATTGTAGAAACAAATTCACTCCAGACAGAAAGAATCTTACCATGTTTCTTCATGTCAGCTTGTGTCCTGCCTTCCCACTATACCAAGGCAGTGCC
>APFE031611533.1:0-10535 GCA_000404065.3 Pinus taeda
AACCCGCATGTATACGCAACTGTGTCTAATGCAACTAGCGTATATCCAGAATACTTATGATTCAGTTAATCCATTAAATGTTGATCTTTAGTTAGTGCATCAGAACTTCATTAACCATATGTATAGTAAGCATGTGCAGTAAAATAGAACAGATCATCACACACAAGAAGCACACATGAACACCATGATATAAGGTGGAAACCGAATGTGGGTGAAAACCACCTACTGCAAGTCATCTCTATCTTCTTTTAATAAGAAACTTCTTTTACAATAGTTCTGTACTGGTGCAGTCTTATACCAGTACGTAGGGTTCTACCTGCAGAAGGCTACAACCTTCTCTTGTTCTCCAGACTCTCCTGGAACCCCCTTAGCTCTTGTACTAGCCGATCCACTTACTAGTACGTAGGTGCTGGCCTACTTAAATTCTCCAACCTTTACTCGTTCTCCAACTGCTATTGGAAGGGAGCTACCACCCCCGTAGCTCTTGTACTAGCTGATGTACTAGTACATAGGTGTCGACCTACAGAAGGCAACAACCTTCTCTTTCTTCCTCCAGGTACCACGTTTCATACATTTCCAGACTGGATACTCCTGAAGCACAACACTATAATCTGAAGGCCACGTTTCATCCAATTTTCATATTGGACCCATCAATATCATTGAAGCACAAAACAATCAATACTAGCATCATCAATTTCTGAATCACTGAAACACTCAAACCCTGTCAACAACACAGTCACCAGAACACAAAGCATACAATAGAACTCTGCAATAACAATCAGACCCAACTGCAACTTCAAACATCATACTTCATTATGTATACGCTACTATGATGAATCAAACCCGCGTACATACGCGCTTTCGTCAAAGCCAACCCGTGCACAGATCTATACATATTCAATCATGACTTGCAGCTATTTCTAACTTAATTTATACCCAGTTCAGAACATTACATACGTCAATATACATATCTAGAATAATCATAATCAACCATGTAGAGATAGTTCATTTCAAACCATTTGATCCCGATCTATCCTTAGATCTTGTTCTCCATTAACCGGTGAGATGCCTCCTTAGCTCAGATCAAGCAATGCATCATAACCCATATCCTACATATTGGATCTCATACTACATCAGATATTCAAGTCTTTTTCCATGCCTTTGTCTAATGATCTTCTTCTCCTTTTATAGTCTTAGGCCTTACTCAATACCATGGTCCAAAACCATAACAAAACAATACCACGGACCCAATACTTGGGTTCAACACTTTTGGATGCAATACCACGAACCAAAACCATATGATAAAAAACTATCAGACTAATACCATGAACCAACCATAAGATTTCCCATGTGTGTGTGCTTTTATCTGCATGAAAGTGCGTGAACTTTTCTCTGCATGAAAGTGCGTGAACATTTCTCTGCATGAAAGGAACTTTTCTCTGCATGAAAGTGCGTGAATGTTTCTCTGCATGAAACTGCGTGAACGTTTCTCTGCATGAAAGGAACTTTTCTCTTCATGAAAGTGCGTGAACTTTTATCTGCATGAAAGGAACTTTTCTCTACATGAAAGTGCATGAACTTTTCTCTGCATGAAAGGAACTTTTCTCTACATGAAAGTGTGTGAACTTTTCTCTGTATGAAAGGAACTTTCTTTGCATGAAAGGAACTTTTCTCTTCATGAAAGTGCGTGAACTTTTCTCTGCATTATAATTTATCATCTGAGATGAGTGAGTTGCCATCAGGTACAACATATGTATCATAATGCCAACAATCTCCCCCTTTGGACTTGATTGCAAAGCTAACTTGTCATACTGAGAACCATCATCTGATTCCTTTGAGTTGTCCGACATCCCATGCATTCTGTCACATCTGATATCTCTTCCGTAGATTCATCTAGATATATATAAGTGAGTTGATCTTCTACGAGTTGGTTGCCATCAAGTACAACACATGCATCATAATGCCAACACTTCCAATGTTGTCAAGTGTTTGAGGTTTCCCTTTTCTTGAATAAGGAACAAAAATTTGTCCCCTCCTACATACTTCTATCGTAAACTTACCTCTTTGATTGTTCAACAGAAGTGCAACCGATGGTAAAGCTAAAAATTAATTAAAAATCAACAATATAAGTTCAAGTAATTATCAAACAGCATTTTTTTTAGATAATTAATGCAGAAATGTAGAAGTGGTGATCCGTAAACTACCGTGGATATTTTGCTGCACTGTTCGTCACAACAGATCTGATAATACTATATTAAAAATATGAGATTCCACAATATTACAAATTCATTTAATTTCAAGATCTGTAGGTTTTACTATAATTACTGCATGCATGCGAATGGAAATTATGGATAAAAGTAGAGAATGAAAAAATAAGTGTGCAGACACACAAGACACAATATATTATCTTTGGGAAACCCTTTCTGGAGAAAATCCAGCTGGAAGGTGAGGCCGCTTCGCTCTCTTTATTTGTCTGGAAATCTGGCTGCAGGTATAAAGAAGTAATGCCTATGGCCTGTGGGTTGCTACAATGCACAAATTCTCTCTATATGCTCTACCTCCTATCTCTCCTAGCTATATTTGCACAATTATGGAACAAAATGCTCTCGAAAGAATGGAATGTCTCTTCCTCCTAGTGGTCCGATTATAACACAACCCGATAGCCTACTAGTGGTTAAGTTTGACTACATCAACTCTTAATTAGAGTTACAAAATAAAATCTTCTAGAGCCTTTTACATCACAAACACTTGGATAGCCCCTTTTCCATGAATAATGGGGGCTGATGTGGCATCCTCCTGAACTATAGGTGTGAAAACAAGAAGGTCAACTTCTTAGTGGCATAAATTTTGCATACAGACTCCGATTGACGCGCTTCTTGTGCCGTTGGAAAGGTCTTTGTGTGTAGAATAACATGGAAATGTGTGGCACTAAAGTGATAAATTTTTATCCACAAAAATTTCGTTTTGATGCCTCAAAATGCTCTCGGAAGTTTTCGAACCCCGTTTCACCAAACTGGGTCCCGCTAGTAAAAACGGTCCCATGAGTTTATTCCTCCTCTTTTTCCACTCCAAATGCATCGAGATGGATGAAAAACAATTTAATGATCTAATTCGGATCAAGAAGCTTTCATTGTGCTCCTTTGTACTTGCACACAACTACACCTCCACACTTAGTGCCATCAAGCATAATTTTGAGAATTAGACATCAAACCATCTGCAAAGCAATTTTCAAAACTATGTTCATTAGATTTGATCTATCATTGTATTATCGAATTATATGTTTTAATATTTTACTTTTAATTGAGTTAATTTCTTTGTGCTTCCTCCGCACTTTGCATTGCATAGAATAAAAGCTCCCTCCCCACCTTCGTACTTCTTACAATGAAAACATTTGTTGCCCCTTCGCACCCTGCACAATGTTAAATCCTCGAAATTAAATTGATATATTGATTTTGTGAGACTTAAATTTGTGTGTGTGAAGTTGCTTCTAATTATTGAAATGTGTAACTAGGTTCGGTCTTCATAAATATGAAATGTACTCTTGATTCTTGTATATTGTAAAAAGAAAGAAAAAATATTATTGTTATTTTTGTAGCATGGGTTTCATAATCAAGGTATTTTTATTTAGAAGTCAAGCATCCATTGAGTGCTTCTAGGGTTTGTCCTAGTGTCAAGAAGTCAATAGAGTCATTGTCATATGAAGAAGACCCCATTAGGCACATTGTATCATGTAAAAATAATTATTTTTGTACTTAAAAGTGTCAAAATACCCTCCAAGACCAAGTTGGTCTGGCAACTACGAAGTCGACCTCATTAGGGTATGTCGTCCTCCTTGGAAGCCTATATATAGGAGGGAACTTGACCTCCTATGGAAACTCACTCACTTCTCATTAGCTAAGCAAAGGAGAAGCAAAAGAAAGGCTAGCGAAGAAGGGAAGAAGGACGAAGGATTAATTGTTTGGATCATTTCTCTCTATGTCTCTCACATGTGTGAAAGAAGGCAAGGGTTTTGTAGTTGCAAGATCTAACTTGAGGAAATTGTAGAAAGAAGGTCGAAGAAAGGACTATTAGGTCACCTACAAGCCTTAGGAGAAGAAGGAACCCGAGCAAAGGTCAAAGTAAGCCATGGAAGCCCTGAAAATTGATCACACGTGTGGAAGTAGTAATTGTTGCGGGGGCCGAAAATTTCAAACCTGTAGTGGAGGCTGAAATTTTGTAGCTAAGGGTCGAAGTTGTGCAGCTGGAAGAGATTTGACTGGTTTGTCTTGGATAGAAGAAGCACATCATCAAGAAGGTTTGACTTGGACTTGGAAGGGTATTGGTCTTGGTCTAGAGGTCTTGGAATTCGTCAGTTGAAGAATCTATAAGAAAAGAAGATATTTGTGGGTTTTCCTCTCAAGTGGAGACGTTTTGGCCTTCTCTTGCAACCTACATCTTATGTTCTTGTGTATTGTTGATCTTCTTGTTTTGGTAGTTATTTGATGATAAAAACAACATAATAATAAGAGAAGAAGCTAATAAGAAAAAGTAAAAATACATCACAAGGAGTTTTCAAGTATAAGAGAAATCATCCTAATTTTAGCACTATAGATTTCTCATCACTAATACGAGTTTTAATTGATTTAAATTATTTTATTTTCAATTGGATTAATTTCATTGTGCAGAGTGCAGAGGGTGCATAATGAAGAATGCGGCCACACAACATTCTCAAATAACGACACACTATGCAGAATACAAAGATGCGAATAAAGCTTTCATTGTGCACACTGCAAAAATTCTTAACTAATACACGGAATACATGGAAACACATACTTCATATATGGGTTGAATTAATATATGAATATTTATTATTTTAAGTTTATTAAGATAACTCTAATATACATTTATTGAAGTGCAATAGAAACTATCATTCTGCAAATACAGAGGTGTGAAGGAAAGTTATGTGAATGTGGCTTTCATTATGTGGGATACAGAGGCGCGGATGCGGAAACAACGACAAATTGTAGAAATGTAGGCATTTTAAAAAAACCACAAAATGCCAACCTCACACAAAGAGGCATACCCTTATTAAGATAGGGATTATTCTTGCGGTGCAAGCAACAAAAAAAATAATTTGTAATATTTTGCATCTCCGGATACATTCCAAATTAACGTGCAACTATTAACTATGTTCAATGGCTCTGTTGTGGAGGTGTGGAAGAAGCACAATGAAAGATTCTTATCCATCTCCGCACTTCGAATAACTCTAAATGATTGAAACCTATAACATCTTTCGATCTTTATAGTAAAAAGAACTACAAAAGTTTGAGGACGGAAACCAATCTATCTCAGTATTTAATAAGCTTATTTAGAATAATTGATAGTTACTTTCATTTACAAAATTTTCTCCTTCCACAAATTTCTACCATACACCTACCTCTTTGATTGTTCAACGAAAATGCAAACAATGATAAAGTTACAAATTAATTAAAAAATTAGCAATATAAGGCAATATAGGTTCAAGTAACTATCAAATTCATGTGAGCAACATTGTTTTTTAAAACAATTAATGTAGAGGAGCAAAAGAAGCTTTAATTCTACTCCTACCGTACCTGCGGACAACCGTACCTCCGCACTTAGTGCTACTAAACATAGTTATGAGAACCAAACATCGGATCACCTGTAAAGCAATTTTATAAATTATGTTTGTGAGATTTGATTTGTCACTAGATTACCAAATTATATGTTTTAATCATTTACTTTTCATTGAATTAATTTCATTATAAGCACTGCTTTCTTTGCACTTTGCATTGCCCACAATAAAAATTGCCTCTCCATCTCCGAACTTCGTACAATGAAAGCATTCACTGTCCCTCCACACAAGGTTAAATACTTGAAATAAAGTTGATATATTAATTTTGTGGGACTTAAATTTTTGCGTATGAACTTGCTCCTAATATGAATTTTAATTGAGTTTGTGTGTGTTTATATAAATTGAATTAATTTCATTGTGCTAAGTGTTGACAATGCATAATGAAAAATGCGCAAAAGGGAAACATTCTCAAATAACGACATATTGTGTGGAGATGCAGATAAAGCTTTCATTATGCTCATTGTGGAATTCTGTGGAGTGTAGATGAAGCTATGCGAAGATGGCTTTCATTGTGCAGGATACGAAGTTGCAGACGCGAAAATAACAACAAATTGCAAAAATGCAAACATTCTCAAATAACGACAAAATACATGCCCTACAGAAAAACACATAGCCTTAATAACATACTTTGTGGAATGGAGAGATGTGGATAAAGCTTTCATAATGCGCACTATGGAACTTTTGTAGAATGCGGAAGTGCAAACAAAATTATGCAAATATGGCTTTCATTATGCGGAGTACGAAGGTGCAGAGGAAAGTTATGCGAAAGTGGCTTTCATAATGTGGGATACAAAGGTGTGAACATGTAAATAACAATAAATTACAGAAATGTAAGCATTCTTAAATAACAACAAAATGCAGGCCCCACATAAAGAGGCATAATCTCAATCAATTAATTAGCGACATAGACAAAAACTATGTTGCATTGTAACAAATACTCTTATTTATAAAAATCTTATTTATAAAGATTACAAGTTCCAATCCAAAAGAATATAATAGAACAAAGGTCTTGAAAGCATGTGTTAGGGACAAAAACCCCGACCCAGATGGTTGGTTTGTGGAGCTATTTTTACATTTTTTTAGATTTGATGATTAACGATCTTTAAGAGGTGGCAGAGGAATCCCAAATTTTATGTTTGATTACGAGCTCTATTAATGCCACATTTATTACTCTTATTCCTAAGATTCTAGAGCTTACTACCTTTGTGGATTTCAGGCCCATCTCATTATGTAACTTTGTGTACAAAATGATTTCTAAAATAATTACCAACAGATTCAAGTCCACATTGTCGAAACATATTTCTCTGAAGCAATTTGGTTTTCTGGACCGTAGACAGATATAAGATGTTGTTGCAATCACACACGAATGTCTTCATTCTATTAAGTCCCGTAAGCTGGAAGCATGCATCATGCATATAGACCTTGTGAAAGCATATGATAGTGTGGACTGTGAATGTTTAAGATTGATTATCCATAAGATTGGGCTCAAAATACAAGATATAGACTAGATTATGGCATATGTCATCTCAAAAAAAATTGCGATCATCATCAATGGTCTTCCATCGAGTTTTTTAAGGCATCGAGGCGTTTAAGATAGGGATGTGCTTTGTCTCTGCTTTTATTATTGCTTGTTATTGACGAATTAAGAAAGAGGATTGGTGATGCTTGCTCCAAGGGCTTGATTAAAGGATGTTGGTTGATAAGGCACATCCTCATTACACATTTAATGTTTGTGGACAATGTCCTCTTCATTGGAGAGGTCTCGGTTATAGAATGGTACACCTTTAATCAAATTCTTACTTCTTTTGGGAAGGCGTCAGGGATGAACAAAGAAAAATCAACTTTGACATCGACTTCCAAAGAAGATACTACGATCATGTAGATTCGTTGTATCTTTGAGGTAAGGACGATCTTTATGGATGATGGTTTTTCAATATCTTGGTTTTATGTTGAAACCAAACAATTATGGAAATAAAGACTGGGATTGTCTAATTAGAAAATTTGAAAAGAAGTTGTCTTTATGGACAAATAAGTGGCTCTATTTGGGGGGGGAGATTGATATTAATAAAGTTTGTTTTATAAAATATATTTGTGTATTGGATGCATCTCTATAAGCTTCCAAAAGAAGTTATTCATAAAACAGACTCTATCATTGCCAAGTTTCCACTGGCTAGGCCTATTAACTTAAGGAAAATACACCTTGTTCACCTGACATTGATTTCAGTTGGAGGCAAGTGGTTGGGGTGTTAAGGATATAGAGTGTTTCAACAAGGCATTATTGATCAAGAATTTATGGAGGGCTTTAAGTGAAAAAGGATTATGGAAACAAATCATTAATGAGAAATATGCTAGGTCCCTATACTACTAGTGTAACCCCTTATTGTTATTAGTGCAACCCCCTTATTATATTTTTGTGCCCATGTAGTCCCCATATTGTTATTATTGTGCCCCATAGAAGCCCACTATTGTTATTGTTGTGCCCTTAAATTATTATTGTTATGTTAGCTCTGATTATATTATGACCCATTAGACTCCTATGTATAGAAAGGAGGTCTTGTCATTTGTATCATCTAAGAATTGTTCATTTGTGTAATGTAAAGGAGGTTGGCCCGTCGAAGAGGCTTATTTTGAAGGTGTTTATCTATGTTTTCTATCTTTTTGTGAGCTAGTTTCATAACATTTGGTATCAGAGCTTTGGAATCTAGGGTTTCGCTGCTCTAAAAAGGTCATCGTGGAATTTTTGATATAACGTTTTTTCTAAGACATTTCAGAAGCTAAAAAAAAACCCTTCTGAATCGAAATTGTTCTGAACCTCGGGTCTGAATTTCAGATATTTTTCTCGCTATATTTTCGAAGATATGATCTGAGGAAGTTAGGTTTTTTACAGACTCTCGAATTACATTCCAAACAAGTGACCTTAGGAAAATCGTCATAACTTTATCTCTAAGCATCAGATTGAAATTTCATAAAAAAGTTACAAAAAGAAGACAGACTGTAGTTTTCTTTGTATATTTTTCAGATTCGAAGGTCGAAACAGTGACATGTGGATCTTCGTACAAGTTTGCTCTACTGAAAAAGTATATAAGAAGGTCATCTTGGGAGATTGGGCATAACTCTTTCTTGGAGAATCTAATTTCGATAAGACTGGTGGAATTGGAAAGAGGACACAAAGGGCTACTACAGGTCGCAATTTCAGATCTTGGAGATTTGAAATTATAGAGTTACAACCGCTTCAAGATCGATCAAATAAAATCAAGAAAAAACGAAATGAGGAAGTTTGATGGCAAGGATCCATAAATTGGATACTACAGATGGAGAAATATTTTGATCTACATGATGTACAACTATTACAAAAGGTACATATTGCATCTTTATATTTACAACCAAATGAATTTGTATGGTATAGAGGGCTTTGTGCTCGTAAACCACTTGTCACCTGGTCAATTTTCATAGAGGAAATAATAGCACATTATGAGGATACAAAGAACAACACCTTCTTTAGCCAATTGATAAATCTCAAACAAAAGGGTTCAATGGCAGAGCACATTGAGGACTTCCAAAAAGTGAATATAAGGGTAAATGATATTCCAGAGAAGCAAAGGGTTGATGTCTTCATAGGGACTTTAAAGGACGACATTCAACATGAGGTTAGTCTTTGGGAGCCTGATTCATTGGAGAAGGCATTCAGATTGGAAAGAAAAATTGAAAGCGGAATTATGGAAACAATGAATCCTACCACTCACAACTATAAATATGGAAGTGTTTTTTCTCCTAGCCTTCCACAACCTACAAGGTTTACACCACAACAATTGGAAGAAAAAAGAGAAAAAGGGCTTTGTTACAGTTGTGATAACAAATACACTAAAGGTCATAAGTGTGTTGAGAATAAATTATTTTAAATAGATTGTGAAGAGGAGGAAGAAAATGATCAAAAAATGTCAAAAGAAGAGGATATACACCAAGAACCAACCCTAGAGAAAGAAGAAATGAATATGGCCATATCTTGTAAAGAATTGGAAAGAATTAACACTCCTCAAAATCTCAAGATAGAAGGACATATCAAGAAGAAAAAGGTTCAAGAAGTGAAAGATCACATCGAAGATCAAGAAATGAATCCGACCATATCTTGTAATGCATTGGCAAGAATTACCACTCAAACTCCCAAGATAGAAGAACATATCAAGAAGGAAAAGGTTCAAACAATGAAAGATCACATCGAGCATCATCAACAAGTTCTCCAACTTTCAAAGGATAGCCCCACTTTGGTGCAAAATAGAATGAAGCAACAGGCATATCAACATCGCACTAAAAGAAGTTTTGATGTAGGCAATTGGGTATTTTTACGAATACAACCATACAAACAAATGCGCCTCAAGCAAGCTAAGAAGGATAATAAATTATCGCCAAATTACTATGGTCCTTACAAGGTGCTGCAAAAGATTGGTACTATGGCATACAAATTGGAGCTTCCTACATCTTCCTGAGTGCCCCCAGTTTTCCATGTTTCATGCTTAGAGAAGGTTATATGTGACAAGCTCTCAGTTCAAGCAATATTGTCGGAACTTGACGAGGAAGGAAAAATCATATTGGAACCTGAAGTAGTCACACAAACAAGAACCCGACAGCTACGAAATCGATCAATTTCAGAGTATCTCATCAAGTGGAAGAACTTACCCACTGAAGATTCCACATGGGAGGAGGAGAATTTTATACAGAAGCATACAAAATTACTCAAGCGTTGAGGACAACACTTTTTGAAGGAAAGGGGCATGTTAGGTCCCTATACTACTAGTGTAACCTCTTATTGTTATTAGTGCAACCCCCTTATTATATTGTTGTGCCCATGTAGTCCCCATATTGTTATTATTGTGCCCCATAGAAGCCCACTATTGATATTATTGTG
>APFE031611537.1:0-35183 GCA_000404065.3 Pinus taeda
TTTGAATTCTACAAAAAAATGCATATTTTTTGACTCTATCAACAACCACAAAAGTGGAATCTTCACTTTCAAATTTTGGTAATCCCTAATGAACCCTATTGATATCTCTTTTATTATCTGATTAGGTATTTGTAATGTCTAAAGTAACCCTAGATATTTTATTCTCTTCTTTATTTCACTTACAATTTTTTGAATATTGTTCTTCATTTCTTCCAAATAAAAAAAAAAAAAAATATCTAATAATTTGATATGTTTTAAGGAAATCTACATGTCTTAACATGAGAGAATCATGGAACTCCCTTAATATTTGTTGCTTCAACTTTGATTGAGGGAATGAATATTCAACCTTTGTTGGCATGAAAGAGTCATCAAGGAGAAAAGACCATGGGTTCAGGCGTAGAGGACCAACAATGATCCGTTGTAGTCTAGAACAACGTCGGCATTTTCACCTTACCCAAAGGGTAAGGAGTCTCACCTGAGGCGTGTTGCGACCGGAAGCAAGAAAGGTTCATCATGAGTCCAAAGAGCACCGACCAACGTATCATTCGATGATAAATATATATACATTACATACAAAACAGAAATAACAACATAACAACTATTACACTGGAACTACTAAATACATGCATTTGATAGGACATTCAAAATTTTTAAAGAGTCATCACACCATTGCACCCATGCATATAGTATTCTGCAACCAGCCTAGCCTTTCTTTTCTATTAACTTAACAATAAAACAGTACAATATATCTTCGGCATTCGCCGCAAGCAAATACAAGGAATACTTGGTTTAGACTCTCAGGCTTGGTCTCAACCTCAAGGGCACTGCTCATCCAGGCTCCAACCTTTTGATATCGGTATATCGCAACCAGATGTTCACTTGTCGAATCCCACAGCCTCGCCAACTGACTAACCAAATTATGTTCTTTATAGGCCCTCTCCTTTTATATTCATTTCTATCGTATGGACTGCTAGTTCTTGCTCAACTACTCTCTCCCTCGACTGCTCTTGCACCTTCCCACCCACTCGACTGCCTTTGTCTTCTGCTGCCACCTTGCCTGTTATATACCTAAGGGGGGTAATATGGGGTACAAAGGGAGGTACCCAAGGTAATAATGTAATAATGGGATGGGCCATAGTAATAAATAAGGTGGTTAACCCATATCATGTAAGGACCACAAGTAGTTAGTAATAAATGTAATCTGGGCCATGGGGTATTAGTTGATGGTATGAGGGAACCATGGTAATGATCCATGGTATTGTATGTATGAGGCCTATATAGAGGCTAGAGACTCCACATGGAGAGATGTGAAGGAATTGTGTCAAGGATTATTGTATGAACAGGTGTATTGCTTGTGGAGTGTTCTCCTTCCTTAAGGAGTGAATGTATGGTGTTGCCCTACCTTAAGGGTTTTTTATCAATAAAGAATCATTTCAATTATTACTGGGTTTATTTGCATTATCTTATATTTTAATATTAGATCTATAATATTTCCAGGTTAGAGCTATAACAAGTGGTATCATAGCACTTTCTTGGGCAAAACAGTGGAATTTTTTTTTGCAGGATTTTGGGGGCGACGAGTTTGCAGATCAGATCTGTACGTTTTAGTGCAAGATCTACAAAATCTAATTGAAGATATGGATTCTATGTGAAAAAATACCTGATTTCAAAAAAACAAATCGATTGAATCGGAGTCCGGATGAAGGAGATATCGCTGATCTAAAAATCAATGGGGTAAGTTGTAGACAATTTTTCAGGGCAGCGAGTTTGCGGCACAGATCTGGAAGTCCTGGCGCAATATCTGCAAAATCTAATTGTAGATCTGGATCCTTTGTGAAAAAATACCCAATTTCAAAAAACAAATCAGTGGAATCGGAGTCCGAATGAGGGAGATATCGCTAATTTAAAATCAGCTCTTTTTTGCAGAAATTTTGGTGACGACGGGAGAATTGTAGCGCAAATCTGAAATTCTAGTGCTTGGATCAAGATTTCTATCACATGAGGAAATGCATAATGGTTGTTCCATTTCCAAAAATAGGTCATAATAGGGATTCTAAGCAATATTGACAGAATTGTGACCATTTTAAATTTTCGCCAATTTTTTGTGATGGCGGACCTGGGTCAGAATTTCAGGGACTTGCATAAATTTGATGGCTCTCATCCAGCCGAATGGCTAGCACAAATGGAGAAATATTTTAGATTGAATTACATCATGGATGATGAGACTCAGTTGAGTGTGGGAAAACTGTACTTGGACAATGAAAGACGGCAATGGTGGCAATGGTATCAACATTGCTATCGAAGGCCCTTGACTTGGGACACATTCACAAAAGCTCTTATGGACCACTTTGACCGTAAAGCTAATCTTGTGGATAAGCTCACACAAACAGACACACAACCTAGCAAAGATCCTATTTTAAAGAAGGAAACCAATGAACCTAAAGGGTTATTTTCTGCTGGTATCTCCTTATTGCAGGTTCATGGATTGATTCATAAGGAGAAAATCATTATGTCTATAAATCCTAGTTGCAAGCATAATTTCATCAATGTTAATTTGGCAAAAAAATTGCAAGTTCCCGCAAAACACATTGGAAACACACAGGTGGATGATGAGGATGTCCAAGTGTATAAGGATTTGAAGATTTCTATGGATAAGTATGTGTTGCATGGTGATTTTTATACTTCAGAGACAGATAATATGGATGTTGTTTTAGGATACCCGTGGATGGAATCAGTGGGTACTATAAATATTAATATGCAGAAGAAATTCTTGAAACTCTGGTATAAAAAGAAGAAAATTACATTACAAGATATTTCCATCAATAAACAGGTAGAGTCCATGGAGGTTGACGCAGACGATGTTCTAGGGACTAACATATCAGATGATGAGCAGTTGATGGTCGACAATCAAACACAAACAGAGGCTGAAGCCGAAAAGGTAACAAGTGCTGACACACCTGATGAGGGTTCAGTGGTTGAAGTCATATTGGAAAAGAAGACACCACAACAGGCACCACAACAGGCTGAATTAAAGAAAAAGACACCGTGGGTTAAAATTTCAACATATCATCACCCACATCACCCCGCAAGAAAACAACCAACAAGATGGCAACCTATTAGCCACAAGGACAACAACCCTCGTATAACGGATAGCGAGGAGCGACGATCCACCTACTACACATCAACACAGAAGAGCTACCATGGTAAGCTTCCATCTCAAGCGAGTGAGGTACCAGCGAGATCGAGGGTTCACCTTTCTCTTGGATGGCTAGATGCACGTGCATGGTACCAGTGGACTACTCTTTTGAGTAGGTCTTATTATTTGTGTTCTTCCCATGTTTCAGGGACGAAACATGCTAAGGGGGATGGAATGTTATATAGCTAGGGGGGGTAATATGGGGTACAAAGGGAGGTACCCAAGGTAATAATGTAATAATGGGATGGGCCATAGTAATAAATAAGGTGGTTAACCCATATCATGTAAGGGACCACAAGTAGTTAGTAATAATGTAATGGGCCTATGGTATTAGTTCGATGGTATGAGAGAACCATGGTAAATTAATGATCCATGGTATTGTATGTATGAGGCCTATATAGAGGCTAGAGACTCCACATGGAGAGACGTCAAGGAATTGTCAAGGATTATTGTATGAACAAGCATATGGCTTGTGGAGTGTTCTCCTTCCTTAAGGAGTGAACGTATGGTGTTGCCCTACCTTAAGGGTTTGATCAATAAAGAATCATTTCATATTATTTCTGGGTTTATTTGCATTATCTTATATTTTCATATCAGATCTATAATATTTCTGGGTTAGATCTATAACATTTCCGCAACTCTTCCGCAATTTCATATTCCTGCCCTGCTATCCAGCTTACTCCTCCGCATTCTAACCGTTGTTGCCACCCATTTCCTTCTCGTCCTTCGGTCAACCAAAATTGATCAAAACCTTTTCAAAATTAAACAAAGGCCCCAATAACCTTTCTACTAAAGTATATCCCTTTTCACTTTTGATGTTTCATAGAGTTCATTCCTTCCTTTATACATTGGTATTTTTGCTTATTATTTTTGTCATTTTTCCATTCAAGGTGAGCTTCTTCCAACCATACTAAATAGAAGAAGTAATCAAATATAAATTTGAGCCTTCTTATAATCTAGAAAGAACACTCATTACCACATTGTCCTTTCTCTTCTTGTAGACAATTTAAAATCAAAACCTTGCATTTTTTCTACCCATTTCTATTGTTTTTTTATAACAATATTTTCGCCAAAAAGTACTATAGATTGTCATAGTTTGTATGACTTTAAAGTGTCCCCCAATGAGATGTTGTTTCCATTTTATTATTGCTTGTAAAATTGTTTCCATTTCCTTTTCATATGTTGATTTCACCAAATCTTTTCCTTTGAATTGTTTGCTTTCAAAAGCCAATGGTACTTCCTTCTTGCGTCAACGTTACTCTAATTCCTTGTCTTGATGCATCACATTCTACTACGAATTTTTTCCCAAAATAAAGCATTACCAATACTAGTTTAGAATACATATCATCATTTAAGAGAAATAGTGCCAAAGTAGCCTCATCATTCTATAAAAATGATTTTTCTTCAAGAAAAATGTGAGTGGGCCTGCAATGCACATATAACTCTTAAATTTTTTTTGATAATATCCTAAAATTCATAAAAATCCTCTACTACTCTTGTTGTTCTTAAAATATAGCCCATTTTGTAATAGTTTGGATCTTTTGTAGGTCCACCTTGACTCCTTTCTTTGAAACAATATGACCCACATGCTCTACTTCTTGTTTCCCAAAAGCACATTTGGACCTTTTTACATATAATTGATTGGTCACAAGATTTTTTAGGACTTTATCCACATGTTCAATAAGTTTTTACTATCATTTGCTATATATAAGAATATCATCAAAGAAAACCAACACAAATTTGCTAAGATGAGAACAAAAATTCGTGTTCACAAGGTTTTGAAAAATAGGAGTATTAGTCAACCCAAAATGAATGATGAAGAACTCATAGTTCTCTTCATGTGTTCTAAAAGTTATTTTGGGTATTTTTTCTTTACCTAATATGATATGGTGGTATCCTTATTCAAGATCAAGCTTTGCGAAATAAGCCACTTTATGAAGCTCATCCAATGCTTCATCAATATTTGGGATAGGAATGTATCTTTAAAGGTGATTTCATTTAGATTCTATAATTGAGACACATCATCCAAGAATTATGTTTTTTTCACACCATTGCTATTGGAGCTAAAAATAAATTTCTACTATGTTGAATAATACTTGAATCTAGCATGTCTTAAACCATTTTCTCAATCTCCCCTTTTTGCTGATGAGGATATCTATAAGGCATTTTGTTAGGAATAATTCTAGGAATTAATTCAATTTGTTGTTCATGATCTCTAGATGGGAGTGGACCTTTGGACAAAAACCCTGTAATGTTTTTCCAAATTTCATTTTGTTTCCTTGAGAACATTTACATCTTTTTTCTTAACTTCATATAATACAATTTAACCACAACTCCGTTCCTATCTCCTTTTATAAGCTCTTCCATTCTGTGAGAGTTGATAACTTGAGAAGGTCTAAATTTTAACCCTTTGAGCTTATATTGAGTTCCTTCCAATACAAATCTCATGAATAATTCATTATAGTTTGTAGAAATTATACCCAAAGTTCTCAACCATTGAATCTCTAAGACAACATCTACACTTCCCATTAGAATGGAATACATTGGTATTTCCAAGTTATATTATGACATACTGAGTTTAATGTTGTGTCATTTTCCTGCACAATCAATACTCCCTCCATTAGAAACAAAAACATGAAAAATTGTCTCTGGATATATAAAACAGTTGAGGAATTCTACCAATATTTTATTAATGAAGTTATGGGTACTACTTGAGTCAATAAGCAATATGACCCTTTGCTTCTTCGTGTAATGAACAATCTTCAAATTTTGAGTCACCAACGAATCTACCAATGCATGAATAGGCATCTTGCTCCTACTTGATTCAATGTTTAGCACAATTTCCATCTGTATTTCTTGCTCTTTTAAGTCCACAAGTTTTTCTTCACTTCTTTGTGAAGATTCATCCATTTCCTCATCATCATTATTTTTCAAGGTGAACAATTTTATTTCTTAACATTGTTCCCTTTTGAACATTTGTTGGTACAACAAACGGATATTAATTTTTTCTTCTTTCCTCCATTTCCTTTTGTGATATTCAAGTAGGTTGAGTTATGGTTTTCTTATGAACCTCAAAATGATATATGCTTCTTATGTATGCTCACATTTCAAACTTGTGTGTATCGTTATTTTTGGCTTGAATATGACAAGAAAATTGCATCACTTATATAACATTTTGCAGATGTTTAGGAAAATTTCATATTTAATGTCTTCTTTTAATCCACCCTGTAGAAATTCCCACTGTAGATCAACAGATTATGAAATATACTAAAGCAAAATACAATATCTACTTCTTCAACAAACTTTGTGGAAGCTTAATCGAATATGAGCAAGATCAAATAGAACACATATAACAGATGAAGAGAAATCAATCACACATGAACACAGAAGAATAACCCGGGGAAAGCCTCAACCTAAAACCCCAATCTCTATATTATCATACAAGTGGAAAATATGTTTAGATTACAAAAAGAATTAGCTCTCAAGCTATCCTACTCTCTCTGTAATCAAAACAATACAACTCACAGACTGAATAGACACAAGATATGCCTTCCCTCGGCCCTCCAAGCCTCCTATTTCCTTGTGCAATTTTTCTTGGGGTCCAATGATGCCACCTGTGTGATTGGCCTCTTCAGACACTCACTAACCTCTGATCTAACTACGCAATCCTGAAGGAGATGAGATCCTTCTTCATGGATGAGTTTCCTATATAGGAAAAATCCTCCAACTAATAGTACACTATCCCTTCCTCTTATCTCTATTGGGTCTCTGACTCAACTGACATGCATGAGTTATTTATGAAAGAACATTCACTTATTTGGAGAACAACAGTTACATGCATGCAAGCATTAACTAACTAAACTCATAATTAATTCCACAAACTGTTGGAACTAGTCTAACTGGGCTTAACTCAGATAACTGAGCTAACTAATTACAACTCAAATTGCAACTCATCCTTATCTCTTTAACTGAGGGATAAATTCCTCACTCAATGGAGAAATTGTTGCATGTCTTCACATAGACTTCATGTTTGATTTTCTACAACTAATTAACTCAAGATGAATTAATTAATTATTTTACAAACAGTTGCTAAGATCAAATTCAAATTTTACTTCTCAATTTTAGTTGAGGGACTAACTAAAATTGGAATCCATCCCGAAATTTTATTTATAGCAATTTTATTTTTAGCACTTCAATTTTTCATTCCTTGTTTCCATGTCCAACACTGGTACCCGAACTGCTATTTATAGTAGTGCTATTTTTAGCACTTCTATTTTTAGCATTTCTTGTTATTTTCAACACTCCCTCTCAACAAGAAAGGCATTCAACTCAAACCCGATCCTGAACCTTTGGAATGTTCTGCATGCAACGCTTCTCCCAAGTGTTGTTACTCCAACAACTCTAGAAACAAAAAACTCCCAATTGACCTCCCTGTTGGGCTAGAAACATCCTTTGATGCTAAATCTCCATCTGCCGCTGATAAGTGCTCCCTCTCTAATCTCTGAGCTGTTGCAACACTCCATGCATCTCGCACCGTTGCACACCTCTCTATGCCATCCTGCACTAGTGCAACACTCCTGTGCCTCTTGCATTGTTGCAGCCTAGTAGCTCTACACTGTCTTGGGATTCTTGCACTGTAGCTCTCTCTTCCACTCCATCCGCATCTGTCTCTACCCACTCAGCCAACCCTGCTACTCCTCATTAGGGCTCCTGTAGCAAGGTATAATCAAAGAGGTTGGGTACCTCAATGATCCTGCCCCTATTCCAGCCTTCTTGGGACTGTCACTCCACATTGCCCCACCTCCGACCTGGAGGTATGGATGCATGTGCTCCCTCTACCCACTTAGCTCGAAATGTCACCCTACTGGAGGTCTTTGCATGAGTGGATTCCTCCACTCGATCTCCTCTCGACTTCTCTAGTTGTGGCTGCTCCACAACCTCCTGAAGCTGCTTCGCTAATTGTGGCTCCTCCACAATTGTCTAAGACTTCTTTTGGTGCTGCATGTTGAGAGGTAATGTACTCTCCTCTCAACCACCAAGTCTCCATCAATTGCCTTTCTCCTCAAGGCTTTGCATGCATCTTGAACCTCAAGAGCATACAGGTTCTTGACTCGTGAACAGATCTGCTTCACCTATCTTGTGGTAACATGTCTACGGAAAACCTTTCCCTTACTAAAGACTACATCATAGCCTTTGTCTTCCAGCATTGCGATCGACACCAAATTTTTCCTCAGTCCTGGTACATACTTGACATCAGTCAAGGTAATGAGAGCTCCATGCTCCCTCAGAAAAACAATCATGCCTAAACTTGAGACACTATACTTTTCATCATTACCCATCGCTATGAGTATCTGGAGATCTTTCTCCTCCAAGGTACTGAACAAACCCTTATCACCAGTCATGCGGAATGAAGCTCCATTGTCAAGAAACCAACCACATCCCACCATGGATGAAACCATGCATGTGATGAGAGTGAAATCCAACTCGAACTGTGAGGCTAATGCCTCACCTTCAAATCCCTCCTTGGATCCCATCTTGGATTTGTTCAGTGGACAATTTGTAGAAAAATGGCCCACCTCATGATAATGAAAGCATCGCACTTTCGATTTGTCAAACTTCTTCCCAGAATGGGAAGAACTCGATTTAGGATGAGAATCATTCTCCTTCCCTTTCTTCACCTTACTTGCTAAGGCGCAATTTTCTTCATCCTCCTTGGATGAAAAACCATCTCTGGTGCTTCTTCTTATCTCCTCTTGCATCAGATCCGACCAAAGTCGTTCCCAGTCTAGCAGTTTTTCTCTTCCATTTACCGAGTCTTGGTAGCTATGCTAGCTCTTAGGAATACTGAGGAGAGCTAGACTCACCATGTCATCATCGGATGTCATGATCCCTACACTTCCAAGCTCATCCCTACAGGTACTGAGCTTGTTCAGATATGTAGAGACTATGTGGTCTAAAACTCCCTCCAAGAAGGATTCTCCTTGCCTTGGCCACACATTTCTTCCATTCCGCCAATTTTTTAGCATTAGCTGTTGTGGGCTTGGGGACTTCTTGATCAATGAAGTCCTTTAGACCATTATCCAATAATACTACTTCCATGTGATCCTTCCAAGCTATATAATTCAAGCTGGCATCAAGGGCATACTCAAGTCTTAAACCATTGAACGTCATTGGTGAAATTGAGATGTGATAAGAACTCAATTTCTATATTCAGGAACCTCAAACTTCAAACTTTGAACTTTTTGTATAATGTTCTCTCATTCGATCACCTTTGCTCTGATACCATGTAGAAATTCCCACTATAGATCAACAGATTATGCAATATACTAAAGCAAAATGCAAGATCTACTTCTACAACAAACTTTGCGGAATCTTAATCGAATATGAGAAAGATCAAATAGAACACATATAACAGATGAAGAAAAATCAATCACACATGAACACAGAAGAATAGCCTAGGGAAAGGCTCAGCCTAAAACCCCAATCTCTATATTATCATACAATTGGAAAATATGTTCAGATTACAAAAAGAATCATCTCTCAAGCTATCCTGCTCTCTCTGCAATCAAAACAATATAGCTCACAGACTGAATAGCCACAAGATATGCCTTCCCTCAGCCCTCCAAGCCTCCTATTTCCTTGTGCAGTTTTTCTTGGGGTCCAATGATTCCACCTGTGTGATTGGCCTCTTCACATACTCACTAACCTCTGATTTAACTGCGCAATCCTGAAGGAGATGAGATCCTTCTGCATGGATGAGTTTCCTATATAGGAAAAATCCTCCAACTGATAGTACATTATCCCTTCCTCTTATCTCAACTGGGTCTCTCACTGAATTGACATGCATGAGTTATTTATGAGAGAATATTCAGTTATCTGGAGAGCAGCAGTTACATGCATGCAAGCATTAACTAACTGAACTCACAGTTAATTCCACAAACTGTTGGAACTAATCTAACTAGACTTAACTCAGATAACTGAGCTAACTAATTACAACTCATCCTTATCTCTTTAACTGAGGGATAAATTCCTCAATCAATGGAGAAATTGTTGCATGTCTTCACATAGACTTCATGTTTGATTTTATACAACTAATTAACTCAAGATGAATTAATTAATTATTTTACAAACAACTGCTAAGATCAAATTCAAATTTTACTTCTCAATTTTAGTTCAGGGACTAACTAAAATTGGAATCCATCCCGAAATGCTATTTATAGCAATGCTATTTTTAGCACTTCCATTTTTCATTCATTGTTGCTATGTTCAACACTGGTACCCGAACTGCTATTTATAGTAGTGCTAATTTTTAGCATTTCTTGTTTCTATTTTCAACAAACCCATGTAAGATTCCAACAAATGTTCAACACTTATTTTATCCACCCTTGTGCAAAGAACCTAAGATTATGAATTATAATCTTCAATATCACCAAATTGCTTGATTCTTGTCAATTGAATGAAGTAGTCTTGCTCCCAAGCATTTCCATATTATGCTTCTTAGTCTCTTGTAATTAAACCCTAAGTATAATGATAAGAATAGTGCTTCCTTTTAATTACCCATTAATACCAGTGACAGGGCTTATCTCAAAGATCAGAGTTGCTCTATGAATCCTTTGCTTATCATCCATCATATTATGCAATTAAAAATATTGTTCTATTGGTGCACCTAGGTAAAGACCTATTTTCCATCAAACCTTTTTAATTCAACCTTATGAAAATTCACTACTTTAGGAAACCATCCATGAGTAGCTCTATAAATGGAGTTAAATCCAATTGAAAAAAATCTTATTATTGGCACATTTTTCCACTTGAATACTACATTTATTTTCATGAATTCCCTTAAATACATTATTAATCTTAAGCAGTCTCCCAATTATGGATTTTATTATCTTTTGTTCCATTCCATCCATATTTTGTTCCAATTGATTCATATTCTTAACCACTTATTTCTCATTTTCATCTATATTTTGTTCAATATCCCTTTTAACTATTTCTTGCCTTTGTGACGACTAGTTTTCCAACTTGGTAAATCAATATTAGGTGTCTTATATTTCTTCATGAGTCAAGGATGAGCCTTCAGGAGGTTTAAGAGGTGTAGTATATTTTGAATCTTTCTTCGGAGGCATGTGAGAATATTTACAACAATTTTCAATCACCAAAAGAATTGATCTTCCAAACAAATTTATGTCAGTTTTCAGTTATGTACCTTAAAACCTTAAATTGGAGACTATCTAGATATTTGACCATTGCCTTGATATATATATTTGATATTTGAGCCTTCCTTGATCAAAAAAATTACCCTATAGTACTCATATATGTCTTCTCTGTATTCACAAGTTTGACCAAAATTTGTGATCTGTAAAATATCATGTATATTCCACTTGACAGTTTGTCACAACAGATATGATGAATAATAGACTGAAATCTAAAGTATATACTATAAGAGCCAAGTTTTATTTAGATTCTAGATCTATTATTGTTGATATATGTATTTATATATGAAATATATAAAATGTGAAAAATAGAGAACTGTGAAATACAAGCACACACTAATCACAATGAAGACTAGGATATGACCTAGGAAATCCTTTCGAGAGAAAACCAAAATAGAAGGTGAGGTTTCTCTCCTCTCTTTTGCTCTGGAATGAAAAGAATGCAAATGCAAAGGAGAAGGCACTTTCTATGGAGTTTCTTAGGAGTTATGGCCTATGGGATGCTACAAAATATAAAAACCCTCTATTAAGCTAGCTCTCTCTATCCACACTCAGCTACTTGACTCTATTATAAAACAAAATGTAAGAAAATGGAATAAAACACCTTTTCCCCTAGCAACCCAGTTATAACATAGTATAATAGCCAACTTGGGGTTGGATTTGAGCCATTCGACATGAGTTATAACTCAACCCTTATAGAATCCTCTTCATATTCCCCATATGGATAGCCTCTTTTCCATGTGTAATGAGGGCTAATGTGTCATCCTCTCGAATTATCGTGGTCAATCATGATAGGTCAACTTTTTGGAGGTATAACTTTTTCATACAAACTAACATTTGAAGCAATTCTTGCATTTTTGGAAAGGTATTGGTGTCTAGATTATGGTATCTAGGTTAATAGTAATGTAAGGACCACAAGAAGTGGTCATTTAATACCTCAAAATGGCTCCTAAAGTTTTCCACCACAAATTTTCCAAAATGGGACCACTTGTAAAAATGACCCTACATGTTGATTCCTCCAATATTTCCACTCTAAAAGCATAGAGATGGATAGTAAGTAATATGATGATCCAATCTAGATCATACCTTCCCATTTTGGGAGGATTTTTGCACCCAAAATTTTATTGAATGAGGTAAGGAAAGTTTTCCTCTGCATTTCTCGAAGAGTACAATTTAGCCTTGTTTGGAAATTGTCCTTTTAACCCAAATGGCCAAAGGTCATGCTACGCATGTCTTGTAGTTTTGGACCTCTTCTATAAAACTATATCTTTTGTCAACTATACCTAAGTATATAGATCTAATTCCTCTATAGAAGGTAGGGCTTGCTCATCTTCCTAATCCAAAATTGAAAGCTCATAGAGTTTGAGATTTTCTACATTCGCCATTGAGAAAATGTTTTATGGGGGTAGACTAAGTTAGTAGGCATTATTCCCCACCTTTTTCAGTATCTCAAAAAGACCATTATGCAAATCCTTGATTTCCTTGCAGGACCCTATAGCCCCTCCTTATTTAATTATAACAATACACTATCTCCCAATATGAATAAAAAAATTTTGCATGTCGATCATGCTTGACATTGTATTTTTCTTATGACTTCTTTAGTGTATCCTATAGTGGCAAATGGATCCTCTTGGTCTTATCAACAATTTTTTCTACCCTTAAAATACCCCCCTCCTTATTTTCCATATGGAATATCAAAAGGTGAAGGTGTAAAATATCCCAACACAATATCTAAATGGGGAATTACTAGTATAAGTGCAAACCTTTTTGTTATAAGAGCACTATATATATACCAAATTTTCATCCCAGATCTTGGGGTGCTTATGATTGTAACCCCTCAAATGTTGCACAAAAGCTTTTTTTACTACTTTTTATCCAATTTATGTAGATGGAAGGTTGTAGACCTCTTGAACTATGTGTCCATATTCTCCCACAATGTAGTTAAAAATGGATTAAGAAATATGGTGTCCCTATGTGAAATGATGCCCTTTCGTATCCCAAGTTGCACCCAGACTTGTCCAAACAATGAGTTTGCAACTCTTTCTCGCTGATGGTCTTTTTACAGGGCATGAGAATTCACATTTCATTGAACTTGTCAACTACCACAAATAGATAGTCATGTCCCTTCTTGGTTGTTGCCAAAACCTCCCGCAAATTCCATGCAAATGATTTCCCAAAGACAAGTGGGTACATGTAAGCATTGGAGAAATTTTTAAGTCTAAAATGGGCATCAAAACAAAAATGTACAACCAAAACAAAATTTATAAGAACCAATAGAATTCTGGATGATGATGTCAACCATGAGAGATGATTCACTATTTTTGGAGTAAAAAAAAAAAAAAAAAACTACTTTGTCAACTTATCTCCCTATGTTTTTACTCAAATTTTGAGTGGGAGCACTCGTTGGATGCAAAATTTAATTCCTCATCCAAGGCGTACCTATGTTGCATACTTTTGATGGACCTTGCTACATGAAAATTGAGAAATACATGAAAAATGTGATTGCAATCACATTTTTTTCATGTATTTCTCATTTTTTTTGTGTAGCAGGGTCCATCGAAAGTATGAAACATGGGTACTACTTGGATGGAGAATCAAATTCTGCATCCAATGAGTTCGCTTGCTCAAAATTTGAGTAAAAATGTAGGGAGATAATTTGAAAATATGAGTTGAAAAAAATAGTTTTTTCTTTCTTCCCTCTAAAATTTGATGATGTAATCTAATCTTATTTTATTATTTCCACTATTATTTTATAATATTCCTTAGGAGGCCCATTTTAAACCTCAAAATTTCTCTAATGGGATGGTATAGACCCTATTTCTTATTACTAGATTTGTTGGTATAACAAAGCATACATCCTCTTGTGAACCCCGCTACATCTTCTTGCATCCTAGGCCAATACACATACCTATGTAAGTTGGCCATATTCTTCCCTACACCAAAATTTCTTGTAACTTTGGCGGTGTAAGCCTCTTTGTTTAACTACATTTTCTCACCTTTAGGAACAAATAACTTGTCCATCATGGAGAATAACATGTTATAAAGATGATAATTAATTGTGTTATCTCCATTTTGTACATGATTTTGGTTCCGCAACTACCAAAACACCTCCTTGAAGTCCTCATTCTCCATATATGCCTCTTTGTGTGCATCAAAATTCCCAAAGTTGTGATCTCTGATGTGGGTGGCCTTGAAAGAATATTGACCAACTTATTTGGGTTGTGCTTCTTTTATTTAATCATTAAATGAAATTGTTGTAAAAACCCCATTCACATTAATTACTAGTCTAATGTAACTTTCTCTAGGCATGCAATTTCTGTAGTGGCTAGTGATATGTGTGGATGATTGTCTCCTTTCCCATCAAATAGTGTTTCAACTTTTTGATAGCATGTACTAGGGTATAGAGATCCTTGTCATAGGTAGTGCAATTAAGAACCATCCTATGAAACACTTCAAAATGGTAGCATACATGTCTTCCTCCCTACATCAACACCACTTCCATAACATACCCACTTGAATATGTTTCTATTTCAAAGGCCTGTTGCAAGTTCAAAAATGTGAGAACCAACGCTTAACTAACTTTCTTCTTCAACTATTCAAAGGATTTATGTTTAACCTTCCCCATTGGAAACTCCTACCGCTCACTGTTATGGTGTGGAGTAGTGCAACTATTTGATGGGCCTTTCAATTACCTCTTAATTTCTTAGTAGGCAACTGAAGACTTATACATTTAATTATTAATCTAAGGTTCGTATGGAACTTGAAAATTATTGTGCACTGTATATGCGAGTAAAATATTTTCTTTTCTATTGTGATTTTGTTATGATAAATGAATGTTATATGGAAAGATATTAAGATGCTTTCCCAAATCACCAAGAAAAATCCACATCACACTTGCAATCAAAACCGCACTTATAGGAAAGTAAAGAGCACACTTGCAGCAAATTAAACAAACTTGAAGGAAGGTAAACACACTTACAGAAAAGTAAACACATTGGTAGTAAGTAGTGATTTGTTTAAGAATTTTAGATTATTTTTAATTTTGTAACAGGAATGCACATGAAATGCAATGGCGAACAAATATGTAATAAATCACAAGATGTAGAGATTCAAGCCATGTTGTCTTTTAAAGAGTCACACCACATAAATAATAGCAATTTATGGAAAATAAGATATAGCAAAAGGTAAACATGAAAACAAAGTAATTATCTAAGTCTAAAAAATAAAGCACTGTAATGTTAATTGTAGAGTTGGAACAATGTGAGTTGCAACATTAACCTAAATTGTGAGCTACAAATTTGTTTGCACACGAATTACAACAATAATCAAATCACATGTTAACATTGTAAGAGTTGCATCTACGTATACAATTAAGAATTGCATCATTATGTAATTGACAAAATTAAATGTCAAATTTGTAGCATTGTGTAAATAACATAATTATATATTAGAGTTACAGCAAGACAATAAACAGAGGAATTATTGGAAATAAATGAATATGAAAACTACAACGACACTATAATACTACAGACAATCCCTAACTAATAAGGGGGTCCATGATCCGAAAATGAGATCTTAAATCAATATTAAGGTATTATAGACTCATGTGCAGGAATGCCTATATTATTTAGTGCAATGGATTGAAAAGATTGCGAATAACATAGACAATGAACAATTATAAAACATAATACATACACATCGACATAGTCAAAATAATGAAGGAGTTCACCAACTTCCTAGCTACGTCTCCTGGTCTAGCTTTCAGTGTCAACCTCTATATTATGTCTTCAAGAACAGAGTTTACAGGTGTGAGCTCAATCAAAGCCATAACACAACAACAGTGGTATTACATAGGGATTTCACTCGAAAACCTCGAGTCTAAAGAGTGCACAGATTCTCCCTCTTAGTGCCTTTGATCAGCTATTTTTAGCTATGTGTTTTCTTTGACTCTCTGTCTCCCCTCTGCCTTTGAACTTCGACTTGTCTCTTTTCTGTTATGGGATGGATTTTTAAGCCTGTTGGCCCTATCTATTCGCCTTCCCTCTTCGGGCTCTCTATCTTCCTCTTCTGTCCATTCACCTTCCCTTCGGCATTGGACATGTCTTGTTAAGACAACACGCTTAAAGCACAATAACTCCTTTGTATTTTTATTTTATAATGGAAATACACCAAAACACAAAAAAAAACCCGACAAAACACCGCATATCGAATTTCAAATTTTATAGTGCTACATTTATAATCCTCTCACGTCTATGTTTTATCACTGACGCAAGCCCACGTTTGATCTGCCTTCAATCGGACGGTTCGCATCCAACCTAATCATCCAACTAGCTCGTGCCTTCCTCACCATCTGATCCGTGATCACTAATCCAACAGCTAACGGCCATTTCGGGTGGCCCACTTGCACAGAGATTACCCGCCCAAAAAAGTGGTTATCTCTCTCCTGCGGCATGCTACGTGTCGACCAGTGTATGGAATCGGGTGGAGCCTCTCTAATACCACTTACCGCTTGAAGCCCACCCGAAATATCGCTTACCACGGAACTCAAATCCTTCACTATTTTATTTCATAACTCCTTCGGGTCCGCCTGTGTGAAGTCCTCCGTTTATGAATCTGCGATGCGATATCCACTGTTGATCTCTTTCGCCCATCCAATGGCTACGATGGAAGCACTCATCGTGAGTCTTTAAGTTATGGGTCTTGATTCTTCTCCCTTGGTTCATTGCGATATGATAAAGCAGCCATCGCATATCACTTAAGCCTGCCATCATGTGTTAAGTCCTCCCTTTGGTTCCATGTGATGCGATATTGGTAGTTGATCTGGACCATTGATCTGCGTGCTCGATCAATGGTTCATGTTGTCTAACTTGTATCGCTATTGCATTTTTCTTAAGGCTAAGGCCCGTTAACACTGCTTGGCTTTCTCCAATGCAATATCAATGCTTTATTGCTCTAATTTAACCCTGATGTTGTTTTCTGTGGTTTTAACATATTTGAAGACATTAGACTTAGATGTTTTTTATACAAGATCCATTTTAGATCATGCCTTCCCACTGAAAAGCTTTTGCACCACCAAAATTTAGTTTTAGGCATTGATCAAGTGAGGAGACAGTTCCTTCACTTGTCCAATTTCTATCCATCTTTCTTTGCTTGGATTTGAACCTTTGAGTCCCACTCTCAGGTACTCAACATCCCCTTGATGTGTAGTTCTTACCTTCCTGTCCAGAACTATCTCCTCCTATAACTCATTGAGATACTCAGGCAACAAATCCCCAATAGAAGGCAACTGACTTTTCTCTTCAGGATCTTCAATTAATGAAGGTTCATAAAATCGCAAGTTTTCTGCATTAACGACTGAATAAATCTGCATATAAGCTGGTAAATCAAGGCTAAAAGCATTTTCACCAATTTTATCAAGTATCTTGAAAGGTCCATACCTTATTGGTTTTAGCTTCTTACATTCACCTTACATTCTATCTTTGTTGATGTACAGGCAGACTTGATCACCAACTTGAAAACTATGCTCAACTTGATGCTTGTCATGTCTTGCCTTGTACTTGGCTTGACTTCTTTCCATCTGTTCCTATACAGCCTAGTGAATTTCCTGTATTTGTTCAATGAAATTGGTTGCTTTGTCCACATCACTGTGTCCATCAACTGCTATGTCTTTAACAAAGACAAAATCCAAGGGAGACTTTGGTATAAAACCAAAACAAGTCTCAAAAGGAGATCTCTGAGTAGAATAGTGCTTGGCACAGTTGTAAGCATGCTACACATAACACAAATGCTCATCCCAAAGCTTGGGATGCTTGCTACAATAGTCTCTGAGCAACTGGATCATTGTCATGTTGACCACTTCTGTCTAACCATCTGTTTGTGGATGAAATGTTGTGCTCTTCTTCAACCTGGTGTCCATAAACTCCCATAAACTTGACCAAAACTTCCCAACAAATCGAGAATCTCGATCAGATATAGTAGAAGTGGGTAACCCAAAATGAACCCATACATTCTGAAAGAACAACTTTGTTGTTTGTTCAGCTGTAACCTTCTTTTTACATGGTATCAAAATACACATTTTACTGAACCTATCCACAACAACATACAAATAATCATGACCTTTCCTAGATTTTGGCAATCCCCCAACAAAATCCATAGAAACACTTTCTCAAGGACGAGAAGGAATTGGAAGTGGAGTGTACAAGCCTAATTTCCTATTATTGGGCTTGCTTGTAGCACACATAGTACACCCTTTCATATATCTAGAAACTGTCTCATGCATTCTTGGCCAATAACAGAACCTTTGCAATTGTGCAACCGTTTTACTTACACCAAAATGACCTGATATAAGAGAAGTATGTGCTTCTAGAATTATATTAACTCTTTCAGTTTGTGGAATGCATAACTTTCCCAAATGATATAAGAGTTGGTACTTTACATAATAACCCAATTCTTCTACTTGCTTGCCATGACTTAAAGTTGCATATACATCTTTAAAATCTACATCTTGAGCATATTGTTCAATGTAGCTTTCATGCATTACTGAGTTATGCTTAGGTATAGTAGATGCATTTATGATTGGTTTGATACATGTCCTGTACTTATTGTGTATGCCCTTCTTATATTTGATGAAAGAGTAATTGTTGTAGACAATCCCATCCACCTATAATGTCTTGATTGCTGCAATTTAGTTTGTGAGTGTAAATATTGAAGTGGTTGATGATCTGTATGTATGATTGTTTCTTTACCCATTAGGTAATGTTTCCACTTTTTCACACTTTGTACTAATGCATACAATTCTTTATGATATGTGGGATAATTAACTACTGCAGAAGTAAATGTCTCAAATTGATAGCATATGGGTTTTCCGTGTTGCATCAACATTGCTCCCATGGCATAGTCACTGGCATCTGTCTCAATCTTAAATGGATGTTGAAGATCTGATAGTGCTAGTACTGGTGTTGTACTGATTTTCTCTTTTAAGGTGTTGAAGGCTTTCCGTTGTTTGCCTCCCCACTTAAACACATATTTCAATCCTGTTAAAGCATGTAATGGAGCTATAATCAAAGAAAAGTTAGCAATAAACTTTCTCCAATATTGTGTTGCCCCTAGGAAACTCCTAACCTCTGTAGCAGATTTGGATTTAGGCTAGTTCACAACGACTTCAACCTTAGAGGGATCTATCTTCAATTCACCACCCCCTACAATATAACCCAAAGAATTTAAAGATGTTCTACCAAATTCACATATTGACAGTTTTACATAGAGCTTTTCTCTTTTTAAAACATCTAAAGCCTGCTTTACATGCTTTACATGGTCTTCCCATGTCCTACTAAAAACCAGAATGTCATCTAAATAAACAATTACAAAATCATCAATAAATGGTCTGAGTACATCATTCATAACTCTCATAAATGTAGCAGGAGCATTAGTTAAGCCAAAAGGAATAACCAATCATTCATAAAGTCCTTGCTTTGTCTTGAAAGCAGTCTTCCATGCATCCTATTCTGCAACTCTGACCTGATGATAACCACTTCGCAAGTCTAACTTAGAAAAGTAAACTGCTTCTTTCAATTGATCTAATAAATCATCTATAATCAATGCACATTCTCCATGAACCATCTTTCTTTCTCACTAGCACGATTGGAGATCCACATGGTGATGTGCTTGGTCGTATAAAGCCTTTATCGAGCAAATCCTATACCTGCTTCTTTATCTCTGCATTCTCTAAAGCTGACAACCTGTACATTCCAATGTTAGGTAATGGAGCATCTTGCTGCAAATAAATATCATGTACTATTTCTCGCTTGGGTGGCAGACCTTTTGGTTCTTGAAATAGAACATCATACTCTGAAACAACTTTAACTAAATCAGCTTTCTGTTTAGAATCACATCATTGGATTTTTCAGGATCCTTTGCCTTTACAACCATTAGTAAAAATTTCTTACTTAAATTCACAATTCTTTTCATCTATCCTAAGTTTATGAGAGAATAGTTATCTTTGAGTTTATGAGCTCTTACAGTATATTCAATTCCATCTTTAGTGATTTGATACTTATTCTCAGCTCTATAGAAAATAGCTTTCCTATCATACAAGAATGGACTTCACAAAACAATACCACATATATCCAATGGAACTATATCTAACTCAACCTCATCTACAAATGTTGATCCAATAGCAAACCTAAGTTTACATTGTCTCGTTACTTGTAGCTTTGTTTTATCAGACACCCAACCTAATGTATATGGCTTCTCATGAGGTTTTGTTTGTAATCCCAACTTCTTTACAATTGTTTTAGAAATCAAATTTACTTGTGATCCACTATCAAACAAAGTATCAATCTTATTGTGCTTGGAAATTACTCTAATACGAAAATGCTCATTTCTTTCCCTCTCATTACTTTAATTATCAATAGATTGTGCAAAATTACTTGTGGATGCTTCAAAATCTTTACCTTTAATACATGTGCCTGTAACTGTTGTTTCATCGCCTGAATCTGATCCCAAGTCCTGCTAAATAGTAGCAACATTCTTCTTCTTCTTTCCACCGAACTTCTTAGGTTTCAGTTCTGGATGCAAAAACCAGCAGTGTGCCTCATCGTGTCCTTCTTTCTTGCAATGAGTGCATGAAGGTTTACCCTTCTTTACAGTGTTTGCTTTCCTCTCCTTCCATTTCAATTTCTTCTTTTCCTTGCTCTTGCTTACAGAATATTTAGATGATCCCCAACCTTTGGGTTTACATTCTTACCTCTAGCTTCTAGATATGTGGCTTGAACTGATACATCATCTAAGCTAGTGGGATTAAACATGAGAATAGTATGCTTTAAATAGATATGAAGACCACCTATATACTTTAATAAAGTCTCAGGTGAGTCTAATGATATACCTAGAGTTAAAGCTCTCTTTCTGAATTCTTGAGTATAACTCTGTACGCTTTGACCCTTTAATTGACGAAGAGTTTTCCAACTCATCATTGCCTGCTGCATGTAAGCTAAAGGATAGAATTGCTCTTTGATAGCAGAAACAAATTCATTCCAAGTAGAAATTATTTTACCATGTTTTTACTGATCAACTTGTGTCTTGCCTTCCCACCATACTAGCACAGTTCCTCCAAGTCGAAGGCTAGCCAGCTGAATCTTCTTCCTTTCTAAATCAAACTTCTATACCCTGCAATATACATCAATTTGTCTTATCCAATTATCTAGCTTTTCTACATTGAGTTCTCCATCATAAATTGGCAAATCAAACTTTACATCTAATTTGATTAAGGAGGTTTTCTTTTTCTTCTTAGAAGAGCTAGAAGATGATGAGGATGATGAAGGTGATGATGGAGGAGATGGTGGAGGAGGCATTCCTCCTTTTCCTTTACCTTCCGGGGAGGCAACTAGAAAAGGTTCCTCTGCTCCTTTGTCTAGTTTAGGTGTTGAAGTGCTTCCACCTCGACTCTTCTTAAATTCCAGATACATCTCTTTCACCATGGCTTGGAGTGTCTTAAAAATTTCTATAAATTGAGATTCTAATCCCAATGGAGTTTCTTCATCAATTCTCCTCTAAGAAAAGACTCTTCCAATCTATGGATTAGCCTCAACAAGTTCTCCTTCTCCTGGTCTGAGCTTTAATCTAGTTAGCCTTCAAAATCTAGCACAAGCTTATCTGACCTTAACAAAACCAAATGCTCTGATACCACTTGATATGAAAATGAGATCTTAAATCAATATTAAGGTATTACATACTCATGTGCAAGAATGCCTATATTATTTAGTGCAACAAATTGAAAATATTGCGAATAACATAGACAATGAACAATTATAGAACATAATACACACACATCGACACAGTCAAAATAATGAAGGAGTTCACCAGACTTCTTGGCTATGTCTCCTTGTCCAACTTTCAATGTCGACCTCTAGATTATGTCTTCAAGAACATAGTTTACAGGTGTGAGCTCAATCAGAATCATAACACAACAATGGTGATATTACACAGGGATTTCACTCAAAAACCTCGAGTGTAAAGAGTGCACAGACTCTCCCTCTTAGTGCCTCTGATCAACTGTTCATAGCTATGTGTTTTCTCTGACTCTCTGTCTCCCCTCTATCTCTGAACTCCGACTTTTCTTTGTTCTATTATGGGATGGCATTTTAAGCCTATTGGCCCTATCTGTTCGCCTTCCCTCTTCAGGCTCTTTGTCTTCCTCTTCTATCTATTCACCTTCCCTTCGGCGTTGGACATGTCTTGTTAAGACAAAACGCTTAAAGCACAAGAACTCCTTTGTATTTTGATTTTATAATGGAAATACACCAAAACAAAGAAAAACCCAACAAAACACCGCATATCGGATTTCAAATTTTATAGTGCCACATCTATAATCCTCTCAGGTCCGTGTTTTATCGTTGTCAGAAGCCCACCATTGATCTTCCTGCAATCGGACAGTTCGCATCCAACTAGCTCGTGCCTTCCTCACCATCTGATCCGTGATCGCTAATCCAATGATTGATGGCCATTTCGAGTGGCCCACTTGCATGGAGATTACCCGCCTGAAAAAGCAGTTTTCTCTCTTCTGCAGTGTGCTACGTATCAGCCAATGTATGGAATCGAGCGGAGCCTCTCCAATACCACTTGCCTCCTAACGCCCGCCTGAAATACCGCTTACCATGGAACTTAAATCCTTCGTTATTTTATTTCATAACTCCTTCGGGTCCGCCTGTGTGAAGTCCTCCCTTTATGAATCTGCGATGCGATATCCACAGTTGATCTCTTTTGCCCATTTGACAGCTATGATGGAAGAGCTCGTTGTGAGTCTTTAAGTTATGGATCTCGATTCTTCTCCCTTGGTTCATTGCGATATGATAAAGCAACCATCGCATATCGCTTAAGCCTACCATTATGTGTTAAGTCCTCCCTTTGGTTCCATGCGATGTGATATTGGTAGTTGATCTGGACCATTGATCTGCACGCTCAATCAACGGTTCATGTTGTCTCACTTGTATCACTATTGCATTTTTCTTAAGGCTAAGGCCTGTTAACACTGCTTGGCTTTATTCGATGTGATATCAATGCTTTATTGCTTCGATTTAACCTTGATGTTGTTTTCTGTGGTTTTAACATATTTGAAGACATTAGACTTAGAGGTTTTTTATACAAGATCCATTTTGGATCAGTCCAACCTCCTTAAATGAGCACTGGTTACAGGAACAAAAGAGCTCTATCCAATCAAGACATCATCAACTCAAAGTGGAAAGGAATAGAAAATTGTATTGTAAAAATTAAATTACAATAAAGGACTACTTGAGTCTCTTGATATATCTCTCTATATTTTAGATTATTAATTATTCTTATTCATCTGTTGTTCTATTTATACAAATATTTAAGTTGAATCAAGGGTTCAATGGATAACCATGAGAATATGATTGTTCCATCCAGTTACAACAAATTTATCAAAAGACAGAAAATGGAGAAAATGTTGGCTCAACTAGCTATGTAACAAGTGGTAATTGGGTCATGCTTTCCTTATGGAACGAAAAATTACCTTTGTTACTTTTCTCAGTTAGGAGATTGTTTTGTTGAGTGATATAGGAAATCCATTGGTGATAGTTGTATATTTGATATGACACATTGTTCTAGCTATGCAGAGTTGTAGCTCCATTCCTAAAAATTGAACTAATTAAGAGTTGCAACAGTAGCTTCTAAAGTGAGTTGTAGCAATGGTGCTAAGGTGAGTTGCAACAATGGTCTTGTGTGAATCATAACAACATGAGTACTAGCATCTTGAATTCATAACATGAGTGGAAACACTTTAGAGTTGTAGTGCTTTGGATTTGTATCACTTCAAGATTGCAAAAATGGGTTGGAACAATGAGTGGAAATAACCAACTACAAGGATTTTCAACACCTAAAAACAAGGAGTTGTGACACTTGGCAATAGGGAGTTGCAACACCTAGCAACTGAAAATTGCAACACCTAGCAACTGAAAGTTGCAACACCTTTAAACAAGGATTTTCATTAGTTAGCCATGGTGAGTTGGAGCACCTATGTTTTCCTATCTAAAGGCACCTATTCAACCCCGCCTATTGAATGCCACTAGTTAGCATAGAAAGGTAAGTATATGCATTAAAATGACATATTAAGAGGGTAATTTTACCTTAACAAAAATGAATATATATGGGAAAAAAGGTTGGTGGAATGAGATGAAAAAAGGAAAAATATGTACAAAAAGGTCCTAGACAGGCACTAGAAATATGCCGAATTAGGCATGCATCATCACACTCTAACCAAAACTATTGCATGTCCCTATGCAACTATTTTTTTCTATTAGTATAAAAAAATTATTGATTCACCAAAAATGAATTACATCACAGCACAAGACATCAATCTTCCCCTAATCATGCTACACAACATTACATTTTTCCTTCTTAGACTTAGGCTCCAAGATTATACATTGCTTGTATTTCTTTCCTTTCCTCTTCTAAACATCTTTCCCACCTGAGGGATTGTCTGAGACAACCACTTCCTTTCCCTGAGATGTTTCAATTATCAAGTTCCCTAATATATTTGTTGGCCCCTTGCCACTATATGAATGGTACGATTCATGGGTACATTTTTCCCACCCTTTGCAGATTCCAAAATTATGGCTAAATTCTGTGCCACACTAATTGATGGGTGAGCTCCCTCCCTTGATGGATGAGACGGCATATCATGAGTCTGAGTTGGGTCTGCAAGAGTAGAGTTCACATTAGGAGTCATATGATTTGGATAATTACCTAACCTATGAGCCACAATTAAATTAGAATCATTGGGTTTTTTTGGATCTTTCCATACATGATTTTTATTCTTGGCTTCAGGGTGCAAAGAGGTTCCTTGTGAATATGGGTAAACATTTTGTAGGTGTTTCAGCGACTAACAAGATCTACAATGAAAAGTCATATTTTCATAATCCATCGGTTGGGAATAAACCCTATTTCCTTATTTAATGAGTATTCTATCTGACAATCCTTTACAGAGGTCCACTTCAACACAAATGTGAATAAATATGTGAATTCCTTTCATATGCCTTTCTGAGCCAATTTTGATGAAGCGAACTAACAAATTTCCCAAATCTTTTAAGATAGTGGGATGTGTCAAAATGATGGGAAAATTGGGAAACCTCACCCATACTAGATTTTCCATATTTGAAATAGATATAGGATTAAAATCTGGAAACCACGGTTGAAGGGAGAGATTATATCGACCCCAAAACTAGGGCTCCTAATCAAAAACATTTTTTCGACCCTTTAACTTCTGAAGAATAACAACAAAAAATCCTTTTGAATAGAAATGAACCACAACATTTGGAGACAAATTATGGTGAACCAACTCCTCAAAAGTTGATGAAGAAGTCCAAAAACCATTGAAACAAAATATCAATGCTTTCTATTCATAATTAGCATCTATGCAACAAATTGCAATATTTTTCACCTCAAGAGAAGGGGTTTCAGCTAACTACTCCACCACAAATGTAGATCCATATTGACGAAGGAGTCCCTGGTTTTAAAACATCTTTAAATGATGGCTATGATGGATGCACCTCCCACTTTGGCTCCACCTTGTATTCTTGCTACCATCTAAATCATGGCATCCTTGGTAATGTTGTATTCACCGAGGGACTTCTAATTCTGAAGTTGCCATCCTTCATGAATGAGTTGAAAGAATTCACGAGGGATGTACATCTTCTCACATAACCTTTACACAAGTGAGAAAACAATATATGTGTTTGAAACCTGCAAACAAAAGGAATCCCCTTAGATTGGTTTCACCAAGATTGGGAAACTCTCTAGATTTGAGCTCCATATCATTGTAAATCTTGCATTTTCAAACCCTTCAACACTGACCATTCTTAAAACCATAGTAGAGGAAAAAAATCTTAAGTTTAGATTGATTTAACAACAAAACCTATAAATAATTCATCCTGATGCAACTATTAGTCATTATGAGTCTAAGTGATTATAGCATCCATGGCGGTTACTAATATTGTAGCCAACCTCCACTAACTCATGAGCATGGTAATATCCTTTTCTTTCCTTAACTTCACTCCAATAGGAAATTTCTTATTTTCTAAACATACTATAGTCTCTCTATTATTTTGTAGAAGGAAACCAAATCATTGGATAGTGAAATTTGAAGTCAACCCAATGGTTTTCACAACTCTTTATACACTTGATGTATCAATGTACTCTCCTTAGAGCCACTACAAAGTTTGGGTTCACTGGATCTCTTATTTCCATGTCTTATATGGCTTGTTCCCAATGTTCAATACACCATTTTAAAATTGTCTTTGATGGTATTTCAATATGTATCTTACAATGTTCAATGGCCTCTTGTATTTTTTGGTCCATAAATTTTGCATTGCCTTGGGGAGTTTACCCATCTGTAATGTACAAGGAGGGCATCCTTAGGTCTATATTACTCTCCTATAATCCACAAACTGCATTTAATGTTGGTTTTAGCCACCTAATGAGAAATTATCCATTCAATGTGTTCATTCAAGAAGGATGCAAAATCTCTTAATTGAAAAACCCCTATGAAATGATTTGAGTTCTAGATGGGGTCATGATACAATAAAATGTTGTATTGGTAGAGTTCACACAATAGGTTCTTATATTTATTGGTGCATGCATAATAAACATCCAAGAATGTACTTTGGAAGGTGATTTCATATGGCTTAGAGGTCATGATATATTTCCTTTGGAATATTAAGTACTTCTCTGCCAAGTACATATTGTACATAGGGGAAGGAGCATAATAGCTAAGTGCAATTTTAACTAATAGTCCAATTCAGATCTTCTCAACTTCTATCTTATCTACCTATTTATAGGGTTTGGTATTCTTTTCAACATCTTCATCCAATTCCTTCTTCCATTAATCCCATCTGGTTTTCTAGATTTCCAACTGCTCATCCCATCTATCTCTAAGGTTCCTGACAAATTTTTGATGTTCCCTGATGGGAATTAACTTTTCCTCATAGGTAGTCAATATTCCATTACACTTATCTTATTTAACTTTATCCCACTATTATTAGAGGTTCACTTGGACTTCTTGATCCTCCATCAGAACAAAATTTGTCTGAACAACAAGTTCTACCATCTAATATCCTTTATGCTCTATTTGAAAAACATTTCCTAGGGTTTCTTTCTCATGTGGTCTTTCCTAGCCTATTTTCATTTCCTCTATAAGAGGTTCCCTATTTATTTTGAAACAAGGAAACCTATTGTCAGAGAAAGGTATTCCAACTTTCCAAACGTCCTATATTTTCTCAATCAACCCCACAATAGTTTGTTTGAGGTTTTAAGTTTTCTATTTTTCTTTCAATCATTCTATTCCTTATAAGAAGAGAGGTATAGAAAGGCATAAATGAAAGAATACCTATTGTTTTCTTCTGCTTTCTAACCTTGAAGGTATTCTTCAATTCTGGTGTGGTAGAAGCTTCTTGTGCTTCCACTGGTGTGTTGGGTGTTGTAATCTCTTCTTCTTCTACCTATTGTTATATATCGACATCCAAATTTGTATCAAGGTCTTATTATATGTCTCCCCTTATTGTTTCTTATTTTACAATAAGGTCTTCAACTAAGTTTTCGCTTACTATTTCTTGTGCTATAGCAAGGGTTTCAACTTCCATTTCTAGCTTTCGCTCCTCATATCCTGGCTCGTTCCCCATTACCTATGTTAGTTCTTACGTGATAACAATGATTCCTTCTCCATTTCCCTTGGAAGTTCTTGTATGATAGTAGGGGCATCTTTCTCTTGTGCTATAACAAATTCTTTTTCCACCCCTATTTGTTCTTGTGTGACAGCTGGGGTTTCTTCCTATTATTCCTAAGTCAGATTAATTGGGGCAACCCTTTACTGTATCTCGTTCACTTTTGTGTTTCCACATACAAGTGCCTCCTTTTCATCTTCCTCGGCTTCTTTGTTGGGGAATTTCTCCCAATAATATCCACATCAGTATAATGGTTCTCTTCTTCTTGTTGCATAGATTTAGTAGGGTCCTTTTCCACTACATGAATTACAACAAGGACCTCTTCTTCTATGACAATGGAAACATTGTGTTCCTCAGCTTCAAGAGTCACAACAATTTTTACCTCCAAAGTTGTATTAGTCTCATCCTTGAGAATTACAACATTACAATCTCCAAAGTTACAATAGGGGTTTCTATAAGTGGAGTTGCAATAGTTGTAGCTTTAGGTGGAGTTACAGTAGCCGCAACTTCAGATGGAGTTCAAGTAATTGCAAATTCAAGCAAAGTTACTGTTTGGTCAATTTAGTGTGTCCTAAATTGCTACATTAATTGTCAATCCAGGATTCATAAGCTGATGAAGTGTGGCACACTATATGTGCAAGATAACCTATTTCTTACTTTTTTCATTTTTTATTTTTATATTGTTTTGGGGGTTTTTATCTTTGTTTATGGAATTTCTATTCTTAAATTTCTAGAAGGCAAGTCTAGTTATGAGTTTTAAGGCAATTATGTCCTTTATAATAATTTCCAAAACTTCAAACTTTAGAAGGGCTTCTAACATGCGAGTGATGAAATTAATTCCTAAAAGAAAATGAAAATGTGCCACTATTCTAATCAAACAAACAATGAACTATTGATCATGAAACCATTATTCATGTTGTTGTCTAATATGCCAAAAAATGAATTAAACTATTGTATTCAAAGAAATCCAAAACTTACCAGTAAAGTAAAGCTAAAATCAAATTACATCATCCATATTTTAGTCCCTCGCCAGTTAGTCTCGCTATGGCTTTCGGAGGTAATTGTTAATGAAATGAGCAATCCAATTATCTAATTGCAGAAAAGTAAACTTAAAATCAAACCACATCAATTCATAGTCTGACCCCTCGCCAGTTAGACTCGCTATGGCTTTCGGAGGTAATCATAAACAACTTGAGCAATCTGATATCTAATTGCAGAAAAGTAAAACTAATATCAAATTACACACTCATACTTCAATCCCTCGCCAGTAGTCTCGCTATGGCTTTCGGAGATAACTGACAATGATATGAGCAATTTAATATCTAAGCTAACTAATATAGCCAATGAACAAAACTGAAATAAACAAAACAGAACTAGAATTAAAAGCTAAGAAAAGTAAGTCAGCAGAAAGACTGATTCCATGTCATTAGTCTTTGAAAATTATATGCAAATGCCCAGGCTGCCTACTCTATCCTGAAACATGAACACACTGATCAGCGTTATACAAAGCTTACAAAATCATGAACAACAGTGACATGTTAGAAATATATACACAAATGAATAATTATGAAACATATGCAGTGAGAATAAAGAAAGGATGCATAAAGACTATACAACAAACAAGGAAAATGAAACCTTGGTGTGCAGGGGCCCTTTAAAACCTCGGCCAACAGCTATCAATAAAAAATTATGCTCAGAAATAGAGTCTTCTCATATATTTCAGAACGCAATCACAATAATGAAACTAGTGTCACGGCACAGTGGGCTTTTTAACAGCAAAATTACATCCCCAAAAGATTAACTACTATGCATATCAGAACACATTATTTATAACGAAGACTACATAATTGTTTTTCCTGGAAACTACGTGAACAAGGGACACGTGAAGAACAACATCCACGGATTTAGCAGCATGGTCGTTGAGATTACGCAATATTATTGAAAGAGACTATTAGATCCACATCATGGTTAGCCTACAGGTGTCAGCGTGCCTCCAAAGATCTGGAAACGGTCACAAAAATCTTTACGTGCTTGAAACGGAGTCCTGTTGCCATAGGACTCTCCTGTTTGACCACTGCTTGACCACCGTTGACCACAGCCTTATTTGACGAATCCAGCTGGACCAATGGGACCTGACCCATGTCGAGGCCATTTCCAACTTGCCCATGTGGCTCGATTTGCCTAATGACACCTGGAATGTAGACTTTAACAAAAACAGTTGCGGAAGTTGAACCAGCTGCGGAAAGTGACAAGATTCCGCAGCTCATAAGCAAAAATCTAGTTCAAATAGCAACACATAGACATAATCAAGAAACCACTTTAAATGCTCTATTATGACTAATATGCAATGATATTGATAGCTTAGGAGGTTCAGGTAAATGGAAAGAAGCTAGAAAAATGTGTAGGAAAGATGCAAGTTTGGGGCTCAACATACCCCCACTATGAAGGTGTTGCATGTCCCCATGCAAAAAAAAAATTGACTATCCCCCCTTCAAATCATATGCTCTAAAAATTCTGCCAGTACATCCAACCCTCTTCTTCTCTTTCTTGGTGCTGCTAACATCCTAGGCTTCTTCATCAAGCATCTGAATTTGAGACTGATCAGTGCTCTACTTATCTTCCTGCACTTTTTCTTTAATTTCCTATTCTTTTTCTGCCATAGCCCAAGATGTAGCATGGTATTATCATGAATGATCTTATCCAGTCCAATCTGCTCCTTTAATGCTTCATTTTCATGTTTAATATGTCTATTTAGGACCTCTAACTCAAAAATTTCCTGTTTCAATGACTGGATTTGAGCGTCTTGTGCTGGATGAGGTGTTTGGACCTGTGGCTCTCTTTTCCAAGGATTCTATATAATTATACATCTCTTGTTGATTTGGGTCTATCTTGGGTGAAGTTTTCCTTGGGTTGACCCCAAAGTCCTGTTGAGGAGGACTGCTTTCAAAGTATGGCCGAGAAGGACTTATGTCAACATCTGGAGGACTAGTTTCAATGTTTAGCTGAGAATGAGGTGGGCTATAGCTAGCTAGAGATTGTTCTGGTGTTCCTCCTCCCAAGTCAATAAAATGGGGTCCTTTTGTTTGTGCTTTCCTCCACTTTCCCCTAAGCCTAGTGCTTCTTCTTAAATGTTGTGGGCTAGTGGCCTCTTCCTCAATACTCTGTTTTTCTTTTTCTCTCTTCCTGGTTGCAGCTGATTTCCCTTGGAGGTGAGTTAGCCTTTCAGACAGTGGTTGGTGGTCCTCTTTTAAGGAAGGTTCTGGTGATTGGAAGACATCCTCTATGTTTCTTTTCCCTTTCAATTTCTTTTGCTTTTTATCCTTGGTTCTTTCCATCTTCTCTTCTTGATTAACTTCTTTGGTTCTACTAATAGGAGGGTCTTGAATTCTCACACTAGTTTCCCTTTTCCTACTCTTCCTTACTGTACTGCTCTCGGGCATTTTAGGAGGATCTTGAAAGTAATTTCTCACTAAAAACCGTTCCCAGGTATCCCTTTTTTTCTTCAATTGGTCTTCAATTAAAATTTTCAGCAACCCATGATGATATAAGTGGGGTTCTATGTCCTCTATATTCTTTTGGACGGTTGTGCACATCTTTTTCAAGCTCAGCAATAAAAAGTAAGGCAGGTTTAGTGTTTGATTCTCTAAAAAGTTCATCAACAAGCAGGTATTATACATATACATTGCTCCAAAATGACCTTCACACGTAATGAACTTTTGAATAATCAATAGTAAACTGGCCCACTTCTCTTCTAAGGCATGAACAAGAATTCCTCATTTAAATATAGTTACATCCATACCTGGATTGCGTAGGATAACCCTCCAAGCTTTCTCATCAAAGCTCTTGTTCTTGAACCAACATTCTCCTTCTTGAAGGAGTTCTGTAGTAGCTGCTATGGACGCCTCGATCACTGTAAACTTGAGGTCCCCAATTTCCACCTCCAGACCGTTAAAATACCTCACAAAGGATTTTGTAATCTCCTTATTATAGCCTTTGAATTTTTGAATAAACCGAAGCCATCGTGCCTTTTTCAATATGTTCTTTACTTGCGGGTATTCCTCCATAAACTTGGGCCCTTCCGGTTCTGCCCTCAACAATAGACCCATTCTGTCCTTCTGTTTTAACAATTCATCTGCGTGAGAAGGGTTTAGCGGAGGTGAGATGGCTGGATTAACGGAAGTGAATAGGGTTTATGGAGAAAATTAGTGACTGTAAGCGGAAAACAGAGGACAGACAGCCGAGGTGAATTCACGGAACAGAGCGGAGACTTATGTGAATGAGGTGGTAATGTAGCCATGGCTTCAATAAAACAGTAGGGGAGTGACGACATAATTTTTAAAATGGACGGCTGTGGAGTAGACATAAACACATTAATGAAATGGCTGCGGAATCTATGCGGTGGAGGAGAGCCGTAATCAAATCAGCCACGTCCCATAATTATAGGTGGAGTGTGAAAATGCATCCAAACTTGAGTTAAATTCAAGGATTAATCATGAGGCCGTTGGGAGAATAAATGTATGATTCATGGAGGAATTTCATGGAATGAAATGGTTATGGAGGCTATCGTGCTAATCATTGTATATAGTGGAGCTTTTGATTTAATAACTATGCAAAAATGTGTTTTAAATGCCATTTGAAATAACTTTCTGCTCATACCTTGGAATTTTCGCCACTTTTTGTCCATAACCTTTGATCAGCTTCCCTTTGTTGATGCCTTTAGGTGCCTCATGTCTTCATAATTTGTCCTCGGTCATACCTACATTTGATTTTTATTATTTTTTCATATTATCTAACTGCCAATGTTGAATGATAGGGTGCTAGCTTTGAAAACACAACTGGCTGTGGAATCAGTTTGCAGCTGCGGAAACTGACTCTAGCTACGCAAATAGGCTCAACGATCTTATAACTGAATCAGATGGATAAATGATTACTGAATGAATGAAAATGGTCATAAAAACTTTTATTAGTGGAATGAAATGAAATGAATGAAATGGAGTGGGATGAAATGAAGTGGAGTGGAATGGAAATGAGATGGAGTGGAATGAAAATGAGATGGAGTGGAATGAAAATGAGAAAGAGAGGGATTTTTTTTTTTGGGAAATATAGGGCGTCAGGAGTTCCTGATTTTCGCCCTATATTTTATGTATAAGACTGCTAATCAGTGATTGATTTTCAGGCTTATACATTTTTTTTTTTTTTTGTAGAACAGAAAAGAATAAAGGCTAGGCTGGTGGAGAAGAAGGATTCTTTTTCACCAGCCTTATTGTAGAATTATCTTGAAAGATTTTGACAAATTCCTATTTTGAGAGTGGCTTATGATAGATCTTTAACCGGTGACCATTTACAATAAGAGGAGTTTGAAATTCATCAATGGTTTTGATTCTTACCGCTCCATTGCTAAAGACTGTCAATCTCATATGGCCCAAGCCATTGAGTCTAAAATTTCCCTTTGAAGTCTTTGAACTTGGAATCAAATAGCAATGCCCAGTATCCTTCTTGAAACTTTTTCTCTTTGATGTATTTGTCATGACACTTAGCTCTTTGATATTGAACTAGATCAGTTCTTAGGATTGCTTCTTGTCTGGTCTCATCTAGCTCATTCAACTGCTCCATTCTATGCTTTTGGACTTCTGATAGATCCATCCCCAACTGAATTGCCATCTTGAAGGTTTTGACTTGGAACTCAATGGGGAGCAAGACTTCTTTCCAATAAACAAGTTCATAGGGAGAATATCCTGTTGTATTTCTCCATGTAGTTCTATAGGCCCACAAGGCTTCAGGAAGCCTTTTTGCCCAATCTCTTCTGTGTAGATGAACAGTTTTGGTGATGATACTTTCGAGAACTTTATTTGTAGACTCAACTTGACCATTTGCTTGCAGATGGTAAGGAGTGGATCTTTTGTGCTTGATTTTGTATTCTTCCATCTACTTCTCCACCAAGTTGGATGTGAATTGACTTCCCTGATCTGTCACAATTTCTCTTGGAACACCAAAGCAAGTAAAAATATCCTCATAAAGAAAAGTAATAACTAATTTTTTAGTAGCAGAAAATAATGCTTTGGCTTCTACCCATTTAGTGACATAATCAGTACATACTAATACATACTTCTTTTGCTTAGATGGTGGATTAATAGGCCCAATGAAATCTAAAGCCCATTTTTCTAAGGGTTTGATGAGTACCTGTGGTTGTAATGGCATTTCATGAAAGGGTAGGTTTCCCTACTCTTTGGCAGTTGTCGCACCTTTTGACATATTGTTTTGTATCTTTGAAGAGGGAAGGCCAATAATATCCTAAAGAGAGGATTTTATAGGCTGTCCTTTTGTCAGCAAAGTGTTCGCCGCATGGTTCATCATGACATGCCTTAAGGATATCAGGCATTTCATCTTCCCTAACACATCTTCTGATCACAAGATCTGGCCCTGTTTTAAACAATTCGTTAGAAATCCATGAATATTTTGAACTCTCCTGAATAATATTTCTTCTTTCACTAGGAAATAGATGTGGAGGTAGTTTCCCTGTAACAAAATAGTTAGCAATATCTGCATACCAAGGGGTCTTAGTAGTTACTGCAAATAAATATTCATCAGGAAACTTATCCTCTACAGGAGAATCTTCTTTAGTATTCTGAATCCTAGACAAGAAATCAGCTACTGTATTTTGTTTCCCTGGTCTATCCAACACAGTAATATTGGATTCCTGTAAAAGTAGGAGCCATCTTGTAACTCTGCCATTAGTAACAGGTTTTTTCATTAGATATATAATCGTAGAATGATCAGTATGAATAAAAGTTTCATAGCCTGTTATAAAATGTCTAAACTTATTGATTGCATGAACAATAGCTAAAAACTCTTTTTCAGTCACAGTATAGTTCAACTTAGTGGGAGTCAAATTTTTACTGGTATAGTATATGTCATAAGGGACTAAATATTTTTGACCCAACACAGCTCCTAGAGCTGTATCTGAAGCATTTGTAGAAATATGGAAAGGGAGCTTCCAATTTGGTCCTCTCAAGATAGGCGCTTCAGATATTCTTGTTTTCAAAG